>JAAMPD010002366.1:0-15378 GCA_025266255.1 Trissolcus basalis
AAATTGGAATGACTCGAGGAACTTTGACATTCCGTTTACCACCAGATTTTTTTAAAATTTTTTTAGCTCCTATGAGAGCAGTTTCCATTTGATGTCCTGGAGTCATGGACCGTTTTGCTCCATTTATTATTTTTTTTAAAGTACACTTTTTCTTTATCCCCCTAGCACACTTTATATTTTTTTTCAACCCTTTACCACATTTATTCTTTCTGGTTGCTTTTTTCCTATTTTTCAAACCCATACCTAATTTTCTTTTGATTTTCATTGTATTATCAACTGCAAATGCTGCAACTTTTTCACCAACACCCGCGTCTTTAGATCTCATGCGCTCGAACGCCTTATTTTCTAAAATTTCAATTGCTTTATGTCTTAATGCGAGATCGTGATTTTGATTATAAGCTATATCGTGATCTTTGCACGCCGCGTCAAGCGGATTTATTCCTATATCACCACGTAATAAACGTTTCTTCAAATTTGTTCCTGGACCACAAAACTGATACCGCGGAATGTGTAGCTCAAATGGAAGTTTATCAATTAATGTATTAATTAGACCACTCCCACCATATGTTAACATGACAACATTCTTCTGAAGAATGATTATTATAAGCATCTGCAACTGAATATATTCAGTCAGTCGTCATCAAGATGAAGCTTAAGAAACAACAAATCAATTTAGATGTGAAAAATTTTGATACGTTTCTACCTCAAGCAAAAACACGTCAAAAACATGGAGTGATATTACCCAATAGCATCAGAGGAATCATTGCGGGCCCCAGCAATTGTGGAAAAACGAATGTTTTATTTTCACTGATATTTGATCCTAATGGTTTGCAATTCGAAAACATTTATATTTATTCCAAATCGTTAAATCAACCGAAATATTTATTTTTACGGGATATATTAGAAAAGATACCAGGAATCGGCTTTTATCCTTTTACTGAACATGAACAAGTTATTTCACCTGAAAATGCTAAACCGAATTCTCTCATCATCTTTGATGATGTTCCAGCATCCGAAAGTAAACATGAAATACGATCTTTCTTTTGTTTTGGAAGACATCATGGGTTAGACTTGTTTTATCTTTGTCAAACATATACTGCTATACCAAAACATCTTTGTCGTGACAATTCAAACTTTCTCATACTTTTTAAACAAGACGAACTCAATCTAAAACACATTCATAGTGATCATGTTAACACTGATATGTCTTTTGAAAAATTTAAACAATTGTGCAGTGAATGTTGGAAAAAAGATGATTTTTCATTTTTTGTTATAGCAACTGAGTTTCCTCGAAATGGAGGACGTTACAGATTTGGTTTCAGTTTGTATATAAATGTTGACGATTGATTGTAAATCATCAGTTGATAATTAATCTTCACAATGAACGAAAACCGTGAGGCTGAACAAAAACGTTTGGAACAAATAACACACATCAGTAACGTCATCAGACAAAAGTATAAAGCTTTAAAATCTGATTCAACTGAAAACGAAAATGCTATCAATGAGCTGTTTAAACCAGTAGTCACACCTCTTAAACAGTTGGTTGAAGTTACCAAAACTGGAGACGAAGAAAAACGACGGATCAAATTAGAATCTATTAAAAGTGAGGTCAAACAAGATGACTCTAAAATTGCTGACGGTGAAGTTGAACCTGAATTAACAGATGACTATGATACGGAGGAAGAAATTTCACAACCCAACAGTGAACATGAAATCATCAAAAGAATGAATTATTTTTTGACTCGGGTGAAAAAGAAAGACAAAACTGTTGATTTGCATTGTGGTGTTCGAGCATCTAAATGACTTTTATTGGACAAACTTTTGATTTCAAAAGTGGAAACATAATTATAGATAAAAATAATACGTATAAAGCTACTCTTGGTCTACTGGAATTAATTTTTAAAATAAATCCCAATACAACTTTAGTTTCAACTAATGATTTATCTAATTATAAAAGCATTGTTTTATTATCTAATGCACATAAAAAATATTATAAAGAATCTGGAGAAGTAAGACAAAAGGATCCAAAATTTATGAATATTTTATCTAAATTATTGGGCATCTCAAAAGGAGAAGGATTGCCTGAATACAAAATTGCTAAGAATCCTCAAAAATCTTTGGATTATATTTATTACGATGACATTAATGAGTTAGTTGAACGTTTACAACTTTTAATGTCATCAAAAGCTGCTGGTAATAACGCTCATTCAAATGAAATTTTGTCAATTATAGAAGAACTTCGAGAAAAACGAGTAATATATTAATACTCTGTCTGATAAATATTGTTTATTTACAAAATGAGTCTTGATGTGTTTGGAAGAGCTCTCTCAAATACTCTTGCCCCAAGAGGACCTGCAGGGATTGGATTTAACCTCACTAATAATGGTGATTCTGATTTGCAATGTAAAAGAGTTACAAATGTTGGCGAACCAATACAACCCAATGATGCTGTTTCATATAAAATAATGATGCGTCGGTTAAAAAAATAGAGGATAAAATTGATAATTTACATGAGATATCATCTAAAAATCAAGTTGATATGATTGCACTCAAAAAAATTGCTGAAGATATGGATCATTTTCATAAATTATTGTCAACATATAAAGAAGAACTCATCCAAATAAAAAAGAAAATGTTTATTTTGAATCATTCACTCAATGAAATTGATGAAAGAATAAAATAAATGATTGTGAACTATCTTGATCAGTCAATATGGAAGATTTGGTGAAAGAGCTTCATAAACCAGCTAGAAAAAATTTTCAACGGCGACATGTTGTAATGAAAACCATCGATGATACGTGGCAGTCTGATCTTGCAGATTTTTCTTCTCATGCTAAAGAAAATAAAGGGTACAAATTCATGTTAGCTGTCATTGACACATTTTTAAAATTGATTGATTTCACTGAAATCAAAAAACAATGTGATTGAGGCAATGCAGAGCGTTTTGCATCGAGGACGTGCCTAAAAATTTACATGTTGATCGGGGTACTAAATATCATGATTCTACGTTTTAAAAATCTTATGCAAAAATATAATATAAATTTGTATGCAACATTCAGCTCACTCAAAACTAGCATAGCGAAAAGATTAATCTGAACAATAAAGCGCAAAATTCAAATGAATTTTTAAATTAAATGTAATTATGAATGGGTTGATAATCTGGAATAAAAATTGATGATTATCACTAGAACGCCCGATGGCACTTTTTTGTACCAGTACCTAAAAGTTAATTTTCTATTTTTAAATTTGTATTATGTTAATTACACATTTTAAGTCAATTTTTATTGAGTTGAATGTCCAGAAATATTGCCTATTAACTTTTTAATGAATCATTTTTATCATCTTATATTAAAAACTATGTTTGTATTTTTTGGCAAAATACGTCCGGGCGTTCTAGTGTTATAACAACACAAAACATCAAACAATGAAAATGAAACCAAGCGATGCAACTTCTAAAAATTCGAAACGTTCATTCAGAAATGTATATTCACCGTCAGAAAATGTTGAATCTATATCTGAAAATGTAAAATTCAAATTTGTTCGAAAAGTTAGAATAAGTAAGTTCAAGCACATATTTAAAAAAGGTTATATACCTTCTTGGACAACTGAAATATTCGCCGTAACTCGAATTAATACCTGTTACATATTTCTGAAAAGATTTGCAAGATCAACCTATACAAGAATGTTTTTACAATGAAGAGTTGTCACCTGTGAAAGGTCCTGATCTATATTTCATTCTCATCAAAAAAGTTATTAAAAACTCCAATTTTAGCAAACATTTTCCAGAAATATTCACTTTTATTGAGATATTTTATGTAAGTTAAACTCACTTAGTTGAAATGGCGCGAAGTTTATATCTGTTTTGTTTTTTATTCACGCTGATAAAATTTTCCAGTTATGTTAAATGAAAGAGAGCACGTCGCCATATGTTGGTTGGTGGAGCATCTTTTAATCGTTTGTCTATGTTTTGTCACTGTCACACGCACTCACGCTGCCTATGCGTTGTTGGCGTGTTGATTGTCGGTGTTGCCTTTGATTGTCAGTCTTACAAAACGCAATTTTGAATGACCGTTGTGAGTGCATTGTTTACATTCTTTGATTATATTGTATCACTCATGAAGTAAAAAATGAAAATGAATATGATACATTATTCCTAGAGGATTCACATAAGTGCCGTACGAATAAAGTCTTACATCAATCTTAATTTACGTGGATTTTTAAATTTGTTTCCATCGGACAAAAGTGTATCTTGAGGTATGTACGAAGTACACTTGATATGTTTGAGTCCGGGTGTTGTCCGTCGCGGTGATGATGATTTAGCTTAAGAGGTAAGGAAAAGACCCTGTCTGGCGCGCCACCGCGAAACAGTCAAGCCGTAGTGCCGTTGAAGGCACCACGGTGGAGTAAGGAAGGATTTAGAGGCCTCTCAGTGGCGGGTTTAGTCGCCACTTCAAAGCAGGAAAGGATTCAAGGCGAATGGACGCCAAGATCCAAGGGTTGGAGCTGGGGATTGTTCTTGGAGAGTACTTAGTGGCGTCGGTGAAGGCGCCGGTCCAAAAAGTATTTTAGGTCGAAACCAGGATGTGTAGATGGGATCTAGGCCGTCCGGGCTAGATCCGCTTCAATGCAGTGAGGTGGGGTCTCATACCCGAATAGTTGTGCCGTCTTGGACTCGATGTCGATGAACTTCAGTTTCAGGCGCACCACCTTGTTGTCAATGATGCGAATGCCGTAGAGCTGTTTACGGCGCCAAGGAGTTGTCGGTGGCACCGCAATCGGCACCAGTTTCCAAGGTATGGGCTCGAAAAAGACCAGACCCAAACCAGGTTGAGGGTCGCTTGTCGCCCAAGCTTTCTCGAACTTCTCGTTGGAGGCTTGGATCTGACGATCCAGAACCTCGAGGTCGTGCTCAAGAGCTCGCTCAAGAGCTGCAGCTCGTCGCTGCTGGAATTTTCTGCCTCCTCTTCGTCGTGGCATATACTTAACCTAGACCCTAGCGGATGGACGCTGGAAGGGTGTGAAGGAAAAGGATGCCTAAAAGGAATAATTATGGTCGAGGTTTGGTCAAAAGAATGGTTTATTGCTATATCACAGCAAGTGGTAGGATTAATTGCCGAAGCAATCGGTAGTGTACAATGGAAAACGCAGGATACATATAAGAAACAATAGTTGGTCTAATTGTGGGAAGACTCTGAACGGGAAGGGAAGACGCCACCTAGCGGCGCGGCGCGGTACTACGCGATTCTGAGTCGCCGCCTACTCGAGCGCCATCTAGCGGCGGAGTGCGGCGTTCTCAGTTGAGGCGGTCGGTACATGGTAATGCAGGTCAATAAATAGTTTTCTGACAGTTGTAGATTAGGTGTACACATGTCAATCGCCCGACAGATTTGTCAGAAAACTAATTATGATGACAATTGTTGATAAAATAAACTTAAGTACTTCATCAGAGGAAAAAAAACTTAGATACTTCATTTACAGAGTACAGATTACTTAGGTACTTCATTTAGATATTTCATTCCACAGAGAGCAAAACTAAGATACTTCATTTTACAGAGAGCGTAGATACAATAACTTAGATACAAAATTAAGATACTTCAGTTTACAGAGAGCGTAGATAAAAAGACTTAGATACAAAATCAAGATACTTAGATACTTCATTTTACAAAGAGCGTAGATAAAAGGAGTTAGATACAAAATCAAGATACTTAGATACTTCATTTTACAGAGAGCGCATATAAAAGATAATTCAGGTACAAAATTGAACAAAAATAATTTACGTAGATACTTCATTTCACAGAGAGAGTTACGTTTAGGCCCGTCTAGGTCGCAAGTTGTACCGGGCTGCTGGAGGAGTTGGCTCAGTCCTAGGTGCAGAGTCGTCTTCCTGGGTGTCGTGAAGGGGTTTGCGTTGGCGTGAGGGGACTGGTGACCTCGAGAGGTGGCGCGCTTGGGGCGACCACGCCTTCGGGGCTGGTGCAGGTCGTCTGGAATTCTCTTCGGTGTCTGGCTGGTGGTTCGACTGGGGCGACCACGTCCTCGGGGCTGGTGCAGGTCTACTGAGTCGCTGCCAAGTTGCTCGTGGTATGGTTTTATTTGACTGAGGTGGACTCTGGCGACTTCTCCACCTCGTTGCACCAGGTAGACACTGGTGCTGAGTTTGTCCAGGACCTCGTAGGGTCCTTCCCAGCGGGCAGCTAGACCGGCGCAGAAGTTCTCAGCTGCTTTTGAAAGGCCGTGATTCTTGAGGTACACCCGATTTCCTGGGTAAAATTCCCGAGGGTTGGGAACTTCTGGTCGGGCAGTGTACTGTTGCTGGTTCTGGCGAGCCAAGTTGTCGATGGCTCATTGTTCTTCGTTGACGGCTTCTCTGGGCACCCATTCTCCGGGTCGACTTAACTCGCGCCCCAGGGTGAGATGGCTGGGCGAGAAACCGGTGGCTTCGTTGCGTCGGGAACGAAGATTAAAGAGAATTTCTGGGATGGCTTCGTCCCAACTGTTGTGAGTGGTATTCGTGAGATGTAAGCGGAGTCTTTTTTTCAACTCCTGGTTCCTCCTCTCGGTGGGGTTGGCTTGAGGATGGTACGTGGGTGTATGCCAAGCCTCAGCGCCCCATCTGTTGCATGCTTCAGCCCATTGTTTGCTGATAAACTGGGGCCCGTTATCCGATAGGATGGCTCTCGAATAACCCCAGCGTGGGAAGAATTCTGCGTCTAGTTTCTTGATTATCAGCCCGGTATTGGCGTTGGCGATTGGGTAGGCTTCTACCCATCTGGAGAAGAGGTCGGTGACCACTAGAAGGTATGTCTTTCCCGTCCTGGAGCGAGGATAAGGGCCCATGAGGTCGAGCCCAACGACTTCCCAAGCGTACTGTGGTCGGCGAGGGACTTCTGGTATAGTGCCAGAAGGATGGTGTGGTTTGATCCTGGCACACTGGACACATCCTTGGACATAGCGTTTGATGTCCTGGGTCATTCCTGGCCAGTAGTACAGCTGTTTGATGATTCGGGTGGTTTCTCGGGTACCGGGATGATCAGCCAGATCATGGTATTGGTGGAGAACCTGCTGGCGACTGATGGTAGGTACCCTAACCTTCCATGGATGAGAGGTCGTGAACCGTGTCTGGAGTCCCTGGGTGGTGACTCGATGGGTATCGAGGAAGTATCGCTCCATCTCCCTTGGTGCTGGCTTTTTGAGGAACTTGTGGTAGCGTCGAATGATCCGTTGGGTCTCCTCATCCCTCTCTTGATCACTGGTTATGTCGTTCATGAGGTCAGCGTAATTGATCTGGAAGATGGCTGGGTCCTCGAGGGTTGGCGCTGTTGTGTCCGGGGGTAAAAGACGCTCTTCGTCAGGATCTTGGCTGACTCCTCCTCCTGGCTGTCGAGACAAGGCGTCAGCGAGTTGGTTCTCTCGCCCCGGACAGTGTTCCACGTCGAAACAGAACTCCTGGAGCAGTAAGGACCATCGTGTCAACTTTCGGCGGCTGTCTCGAAACTCTTGTAGCCACTTCAGTGCAGAGTTGTCAGTTCGCAAGATGAACCGCCCAGTTTCTAGATAAGGCCGATATTTGTTGATGGCCCAGACGATGGCAAGGCACTCCTGCTCGTTGCTGTGGTACCTGGTTTCAGCAGGCCTAAACTTGGCGCTGGCGTAGCTGATGATGTTGCGTGTGCCCTCTGGTCGTTCTTGGTAGAGAACAGCACCCATGCCGAATTTGCTGGCGTCCGTCTGGAGGACATAAGTGGTCTCAGGTAAGGGTCTTCCCAGTTTAAGTGGCTTCCGGAATGCGGCCTTGACGTCTTCGAAAGCTTGAGCTGCTTCCGGATTCCATTTGTACGCTCGTTGCGTTGATAGGAGATTCGTGAGCGGTAGGGCCAACTGTGCGAATCCTTCTACGTATTCGGCGATCCATTCGCAGAGACCCAAGAAGGAGCGTAGCTGCTTGCGGTTTCGGGGAGGTTCCGCGTCTTGGATGCTTTGTAAGGTTTCTGGCAAAGGTTGGTTTCCATCCGCGCCGATCTGGTGTCCTAGATAGGTTATCTGTCTCTTCCCAAGTTGGCACTTCTCCAGGTTGCAGTAGAGTTGGTGCATTTGTAGCCTCTCAAGCACCAGTTGTAGATGCTGCAAGTGTTCTTCCCAGGAATTGGAATAGATCACAATGTCATCGAGATAAACAATGCACACCTCGTTGATTAACCCGGCCAAAACTTGATTCATCAGCCGCTGGAATGTGCTGGGAGCGTTTTTAAGGCCAAAAGGCATCACCCGGAACTGGTACGTGCTCCCATCAGGAGCCATGAACGCTGTGTATGGCTTACTCTCTGGCTCCATGGGTACTTGCCAGTACCCGTTCTTGAGGTCCAGGGTGGAAAACACGCTAGCATGGCCCAACTCTTTCAAGGTCTGGTGGATTATCGGGAAAGGCAGTGGTTCGTCCTGGGTAACTGCGTTTAGACGACGATAATCGACGCAGAACCTTGACTGCCCGTCCTTCTTCTTGACGATCACTATTGGCGAGTTATATGGTGAGTTACTGGCTTCTATAACTCCCTTTTGTAGCATCTCACGCACTTGTTCGGCTATCAACTTCCTCTTGTCCTCGTTGTAAGAGTATGGATTTACTTTTACTGGGGTTGCAGTAGTCAAGTTGATCTGGTGCTTCATTAGGGTGGTTAGCTTGGCAGGTTGTGGTTGAAAGACGTCGGAGTAGGTCGTCATCATGGAGTTGTAGTCCTCCTTCAAGGTTTCAGGGAAGCCATCTTGCACATGACCCAGATCTAGCGGAGTTTTGTCGGGTCTCGCTGGTTGCCGAAGGTTAACCAACATCCTGTGCTCCTTCCCCAGGTAGATTCGCTGGTTCTTCCGGTCGTAGATAACGTTCTGTTGCTCGAACCACGGGTCACCCAGGATTATGTTCTCGCGGAGGTCTGGACACACAGCGGCGGTGATTGCCATCGGTTGTCCTCGTACTTTAAGTAGCAAGTCGACTTCGCCCTGGATGGCCAAGACGCCAGCCTCCGAGGCTGTCCCAAGCTTCGTTATGGTCGAAGACTTGCACACTGTAGCGTTCTCTGGAAGGATGCTTGGGTGGACACAGTTCAGAGCCGCGGCTGAGTCGACAAGAGCCAGGTGTTCTTGGTTATTCAGCTCCACGGGGATTCTCGGCAACCGTGTGCTGAAATTGTTTTGGATACTGTTGATTTGGGCGGCTCCGTTCCTGTTAGCTGGTGTGTCATCTCTGGGGGCTCGCCAATCCTCTGCTCGAGGGCCTGGGTTCTCGGACCTTCTGGCGTTGGGACAATCTCTATTGTAATGATACCCAGGACAGTACCAACACTTCGGCAGGGATCGTTGCGGATTGTTTCTGGGTTCTTCTCGTTTGGCTGGTCTTTCTTCTGACTTCTTCACTGGCTTCTCGGCCAGGTCTTGTTCAGCGGTGACAGCCGCATTGAGCAATTGCTCGAAGTCCAGGGGGTTGCTTGGCCTCACAGCAATGCGAACCGCGGGTTTCACCAACTCCAGCATTGTAGCGATCTTCTGGTCTTCTGTTTCCTGGGGCCGCAGTCGCTCGAACAATTGGTACTTCTTTTGTAAGAAGGCCCCGACTGGTTCTCTCTCTTCCTGGGCTTTTGAATAAAGTTGGGCTTGTAACCGTGAACGTACGGTTACCCCGTCGAAACGATTCAGGAATAGCTCCCTGAATCTCTCCCAGCCGACATCCATGGTGGAGTATGTCTTCCACCATTTCTCGGCTTCACCTCGTAATCCCTTTCCAGCGACTTGAGCGCGTTGTGTCATGGGCGTATTTATGAGATTCATGTGCTCGGTGATGCTCTCGATAAACCTATTTGGGTTTTCGTGGTCCAACCCGTGGTAGGTTGGCTGAGCTGGTGTCTGGAGAGCGGTTAGGAGAGCGCGAAGGTCGAAGATTGCCCTCATCGGGTCGTTTTCAGCCCTTGAAGTTGAAGGTGAAGCCTGGTCCTGTGGTTGGTCTTCCATGGTGTTGGTTCCCAGGGTCGAGGTGGCTCCGTGGTTCATGTCAGGGTCCTGTCTCGTCGGGTTTGGGTCTTGGCGGCTGTTCCCTGGTGCAGGAAGATCTTCTCCGGCGGTGGTTGTGGCCTGGAGTTCCCGAGAGCGCTTTCTGGTGGTTGGGCCTCGTGGAGGCGAGTGCTCGACTGGCATAGATTTAAGTGGCCCGGTTTGGACGAGGAGGAATTATGTGTCGTCGTGGTCCCGGGTTAATTTGATGAGACTTGGGGATCTTAGGGATCACGTAAAGTGGTTTGGAAGGCGCCGTGAACTTTTGGAGGTGCCTTGGCTTCGTTGGGCGATACCTTCGGCGTGCCTGGTGAGTGGTACTCTTCCTGGACCTGCGTGGCTTGAGGTAGGGTCGAGTTCTTCTCTGGTGTCGGCGTCGTTTGGCTAGTTCCTGGAGTGGGCCAGGTGTGTACTGGCGGAAGATCGGGGGTCTCCGTGCTGGTTCCAGTTTGTCGGTTGAAGTGGGCGCCACCGAGTGTTTTATCTCTCTCGGAAGAGTGTTGTCCGGTCCGGGGTGAGTTCGTCTTCTCGTCGGAGAAGAGGTGCCTGGTTTTCGTCAAAGCCCCACGTTGGGCGCCAATTGATATAGTTAATTCCGGGTGCAGTCTGTCGCGGTGATGTTGTTTCGGTTTTAATAAGGAAAGGAAGACCCTGTCTGGCGCGCCACCGCCAAACAGTCAAGCCGGAATGCCGTTGAAGGCACCACGGTGGAGTAAGGAAGGATTTAGAGGCCTCTCAGTGGCGGGTTTAGTCGCCACCTTAAAGCAGGAAAAAGGTTCTAGGCGAATGGACGCCAAGATCCAAGGGTTGGAGTTGGGGATTGTTCTTGGAGAGTACTTAGTGGCGCCAGTGAAGGCGCCGGTTCAAAAAGTATTTTAGGTCGAAACCAGGATATGTAGATGGGATCTAGGCCGCCCGGGCTAGATCCGCTGCGATGCAGTGAGGCGGGGTCTCATATCCGAACAGTTGCGCTGTCTTGGACTCGATGTCGATGACCTTTAGTTTCAGGCGCACCACCTTGTTGTCGATGATGCGAATGCCGTAGAGCTGTTTACGGCGCCAAGGAGTTGTCGGTGGCACCGCAATTGGCACCAGTTTCCAAGGTCTGGGCTCGAAGGAGACCAGCCCCAAACCAGGTAGAGGGTCGCTTGTAGCCCAAGCTTCCTCGAACTCCTCGTTGGAGGCTTGGATCTGACGATCCAGAACCTCGAGGTCGTGCTCAAGAGCTCGTTCAAGAGCTGCAGCTCGTCGCTGCTGAAAATTTCTGCCTCCTCGTCGTCTTGGCATATGCTTAACCTAAACCCTAGCGGATGGACGCTGGAAGGGTGTTGAGGAAAAGGATGCCCAAAAAGGAATGAATATTGGTCGAGGAAT
This sequence comes from Trissolcus basalis, assembly GCA_025266255.1. Lineage (NCBI taxonomy): Eukaryota > Metazoa > Arthropoda > Insecta > Hymenoptera > Scelionidae > Trissolcus > Trissolcus basalis. The sequence continues at coordinate 11,413 of JAAMPD010002366.1, forward strand.
AGTCAAAAAGGTGTTTATTTGCTCTATTACAGCAATGGGTAGGGGTAATTTGCCGAAGCAAACGGTGTCATGGCTTGGGAAATGCAGAGTACATATAATCTGAAGTATTCGGTCTTATCGCGAGAAGACTCTGATTCGACGCCGCCTAGCGGCGAGGCGCGGTACTACATTATTCTATTCTGCCGCTTTCGCGAGCGCGATCTAGCGGTGGCGTACGGCGTTCTCAGTTAAGACGGTCGGTAATGCATATTGCAGTCGATATAGAGTTTTCTCACAGTTTTAGGTTAAGTGTATACGTGTCAATCGCCCGACAGATTATTTAGAAAACTAATTATGTGAACTTAAATACTTCATGATACAGAAAAAGTATTACGAACTCAATTACTTCATTTCACAAAATTCAAGTACCGTTGAACAAAAGAACAAACTTAAACTAGTAGTGGCTAGAGGATAAACGTGAACTTAAATACTTTATTTAACAAAATACTGAAGTAAGGAACAAGAATTCAGGTACATAGAAACTTAATTACTTCATTTCACAATACAAAACATAAATACTAGAATACTTAAGTACTTCATTTTACAAGATATTATAGCAAGGAACAAAATTCAGGTACTTCGTACTTATCAAATTTTACAAAAGAAGAAAAAAAAACTGAGACAAATCGCTATCGTCGAGGTCAGAGATTATATCGGGTGGCTGGAGGAGTTGGATCAGTCCTAGGTGAAGACTCGCTTTCCCGGGTGTCGTCAGTGGACTGACGTTGATGCGAGGGGCCTGGTGATTTATTGGAGGGCTGAGGGTTGGTTCGCCTGGTTGGCAACTTCTCCACCTCGTTGGACCAGGTAAACACTGGTGCTGAGTTTTTCTAGGACCCTGTAAGGCCCTTCCCAACGGATGGCTAGACCGGCACAGTAATTGTCCGCTGCTTTTGAGAGGCCGTGATTTTTTAGATAAACCAGGTCTCCTGGGGTGAACTCTCGAGGACTGGGACCGTCCGGGTTGGCAGTGTATCGCTGTTGATTTTGGCGAGCCGAGTTATCGAGGGCCTGTAGTTGTTCGTTAACGGCTTCTCTGGGCACCCATTCTCCAGGTCAGTTTAGCTCGCGCCCCAAAGCAAGATGACTAGGAGGGTAACCAGTGGCTTTGTTGCGTCGAGAGCGAAGATTGAAGAGGATTTCTGGAATGGCCTCGTCCCAGGTGTTATGGGTGGCATTAGTGAGGTGCAGACGTAGGCCCTTCTTCAGCTCCTGGTTTCTTCTCTCGGTGGGATTGGCTCGAAGATGGTAGGTAGGTGTGTACCAAGCTTCGGTACCCCACCTGTGGCAAGCCTCAGCCCATTGCTTACTGATGAACTGAGGGCCATTATCTGATAGTACGGCTTTTGGGTACCCCCAGCGTGGGAAGAACTCCGTGTCCAGTTTCTTGATGATTAGCCCGGTGTTGGAGTTGGCTATCGGGTAGGCTTCCACCCATCTGGAGAACAGATCCGTGACCACAAGGAGATGAGTTTTTCCAGTCTTGGAGCGAGGGTAAGGTCCCATGAGATCGAGCCCAATAACTTCCCAGGCATGTTGAGGTCGACGAGAGACTTCTGGTATGGCACCTGGGGGGTAATATGCCTTAACTCTGGCACATTGGGTACATCCCTGGACATAGCGTCGGATGTCTTGAGTCATCCCTTGCCAGTAGTAGAGTCGTTAGATGACTCGACTAGTTTCTTGCGTATCCGGGTGGCCGGCTAGGTCATGGTACTGATGGAGAACCCGCTGGCGACTGATAACAGGCACCATGATCTTCCATGGGTGAGCAACCTTGAAACGTGTCTGGAGCTCTTGGGTGGTTATCCGATGCGTGTCCAGTATCTTTCCATCTCATTTGGTCTCGGCTTTCTCAGGTACTTGTGATAGCGTCGTGTAATCCGCTGAATTTCCTCATCTTTCTTTTGCTCGGTGGTGATCTCGCTCATGAGGTCAGCGTAGTTGATCACGTGGATGGTGACGTCGGGAGGTAGCAGGCGTTCTTCGTCGGGTTCTTGGCTGGTCTCTTCCCCGGGTTGTCTGGACAAGGCGTCGGCGAGTTGGTTTTCTCGCCCGGGGCAGTGTTCGACGTCGAAGCAAAACTCTTGGAGGAGCAGTGACCACCGTGTGAGCTTCCGGCGGCTGTCCCGGAACTCATGGAGCCATTTCAGAGCGGCGTTGTCGGTTCTCAAGATGAACCTTCCAGCCTCTAGGTAGAGTCGGTATTTGTTTATCGCCCAGACGATGGCCACGTACTCTTGCTCGTTACTGTGGTGTCTTGTCTCGGCGGGTCTGAATTTGGCGCTGGCGTAACTGATGATGTTACGCGTACCATCTGGCCTCGTTTGGTAGAGGACAGCTCCCATGCCGAGCTTGCTGGCGTCCGTCTGGAGGATGTAGGTGGCTCCCGGGAGGGGTCTTCCCAACTTCAGAGGTTTTCTGAAGGCAGCTTTGACGTTTTCGAAAGCTTGGGCTGCTTCCGAACTCCATCAGTAGGCTCGCTGGGTTGATAGGAGGTTTGTGAGTGGCAGCGCTAACTGTGCGAAACCTTCCACGTACTCGGCTATCCATTCGCAGAGTCCCAAGAATGAGCGTAATTGTTTGCGGTTTTTAGGGGGTTCTGCGTTTTGGATGCCTTGTAAGGTCTCTGGTAAGGGTTCGTTTCCGTCTTCGCCGATCTGGTGACCCAAATAGATAATCTGCTTCTTCCCCAGTTGGCATTTTTCAAAGCTACAATACAGCTGGTGCATCTGCAGCCTCTCTAGCACCAGACTTACGTGTTGTAAGTGGTCTTTCCAGGAGCTCGAGTAGATTACGATGTCGTCCAGGTAGACGATACAGATTTCGTTGATCAACCCTGCTAGTACCTGGTTCATCAAACGTTGGAATGTGCTGGGCGCGTTCTTTAGCCCGAACGGCATGACCCTGAACTGATAGGTGCTCCCATCGGGAGCCATGAATGCGGTGTATGGTTTGCTCGTTGGTTCCATTGGTACTTGCCAGTATCCGTTCTTCAGGTCCAGGGTAGAAAACACACTGACATGTCTTAATTCCTTCAGGGTCTGGTGAATGATCGGGAAAGGCAGTGATTCGTCCTGGGTCACTGCGTTCAGACGGCGGTAATCGACGCAGAACCTCGGCTGTCCATCTTTCTTCTGGACGATCACTACTGGCGAGTTATATGGCGAGTTACTCGCCTCGATGAGCCCTTTCATCAGCATTTCCTGGATCTGTTCGAGGATTAACTTTCTCTTGGTCTCGTTGTAGGTGTATGGGTTCACCTTGATTGGCGTCGTGGTGGTGAGCTGGATCTGGTGCTTCATCAGCGTGGTCATTTTGTCGGGTTGAGGCTTGAACACGTCCGCATAGTTTGTCATCACGTTATGGAATTCTCTTTTCAATGTTGCTGGGAAACCATCTTGCACCGTATCGAAGTCTAGTGGAGTCTCATCCGGTTTTACTGGCCGTCGAAGATTCACCACTATCCTGCACTTGGTTCCCAAGTGAATCCGTTGGTTCTTCCGGTCGTAAATGACGTTTTCTTGCTCGAACCAGGGGTCACCAAGGATGATTTTCTCGCGGAGGTCTGGGCACACGGCAGCGGTGATAGAGCTTTGCTTCCCTTAAATGTTGAGGAGCAAATCCACTTCCCCCTGAATGGCTCTGGTGCCAGCCTCCGAGGCTGTTCCAAGCTTGGTTAACGTCGTGGACTCCTTCAACGTTGCGTTTTCTGGGAGAACACTCCGATAGACACAATTTAGAGCCGCAGCGGAGTCCACAAGAGCCAGGTGCTCTTGGCTATTCAGCTCCACGGAGATCCTTGGCAACCGGGTGCTGCAGTTGTTTGGATGCTGTTGATTTGGGCGGCTCCGTTCCTGTTAGCCGGCGTGTCATCTCTGGGAGCTCGCTAATCCTCTGCTCGAGGGCCTGGGTTCTCGGACCTTC
>JAAMPD010002367.1:0-15413 GCA_025266255.1 Trissolcus basalis
GTATCATCGTATCATATCGCAGACGCGCCATCATATACTCCCGTTACACCCTGTATATATATGGTTTCGTCACAATTATAAAAAATAAGACTAACGATTAAAAATGGGTTCAGGAATTGCTTTTGAGCAAGGCAGCGTGCTGTCAGTTCCTGAGACGGTTCCATTCAGAATGACCCGTGACATGGAGGCTGGAATGGGTCCGTTAGCAGTGGACGGCGTTTTGAAACGAAGTTGCGAAGTTACATTGGAAGCTTTGCGAAAAGAAAATGACATTATAGTTATGTTGTTAAGAGTACTTTTGTACGATCCTCTCTTCCAGTGGCTCATTACCGAAGAACCTACAATCCAAAATCCTGAGACATCATTTTCTTCATGGAAAACAATCAACGAATACAATGGTATATTAATTTTAAGACACAAATAGACATTTTCGATTTCAACAACCACATATTATATTTCATATTATTCGATTGATTTCACAGCGTCAAATCAGACCGCCCAAAGAGCATTAGCGCGCATCCAGCAACGTCTTCAAGGACTTTATAAAGGATCCTTCCTGACTGTGCCCATTGAAGTGACAAAACTCATACAAGAATCTCGTGATCCCATCAATCTGTGTCAGTTGTTTGATGGCTGGCAACCGTTTTTGTAATTAATCTGTCGTCAAAGAATAATCATATTTATTTTTATACCACAAAGTATTGAGCATTATTTTTTTATAACTCTGATCGTTACATTAAATATATTTAAACATACATATCTTTTGTCTAGATTTATTATTGAGCACCTGTTACATTTGTTGTTGTTTTCAATTTATACCGAACAAATACAGAGCGTATAGGTGTATCGCAAGTACACACACTTGACTCACTGCAATGTGAGAAGGCAGTGTCGGCGGTGGTGGCGGCAGCGGCAGCGGCGATCATGCTTTGCCATGGAGTGGCGAAACGTAATCTTCGCGACAGTCATTATCAGTTTGTGTTTTTTTGCAGTGCCAATTAAAGTGAATCGCAATACTATCAAAGAGGACCAGCAACAATTTAGCAACTATGTCTTGCGATTCAACAAATCTTATAGAACTAATCCACAGGAGTACAATCAAAGATTCAAACACTTTCAGGTAAGATACATGAATCTATATATTTATCTGTACACGATGTACAGAAGTCGTCTTTTCGATGAGATTATATTTATCATCTCTGCCAATTCAAGTTAAATTCAAAACTCGATCATCATGTTTTGTCTTTAAAATGAACTGTCAGTAAATTAAAATTTTGTATTACAATAATAATTAGTTGTGCTAATGTATGATGTATGATTATAATAATTATAAATATAATAATAATAATAGATATTCTTTAATGATATGAAATTTTGTAGAGATCACTCCGGCAAATAGAGCATCTAAATAGTCTACGAGTATCGAACGAAAGTGCAAGATATGGAGTGACGGAATATTCAGATTTATCGGAGCAAGAGTTCCTAGAGAATGCGCTGCGCTCGGATCTGCCTGTGCGAAGTGCAAAGCACTTAACTAGTAGTTATTACCATGAGCACCGTCACATCAGAAGAACGCGCAGGGCCATTAAAATACCTGAGAAATTCGATTGGCGTGATAAAGGTGTCGTTACTCGTGTAAAAAATCAAAAAACGTGCGGCGCGTGCTGGGCTTTTAGCACCGTAGAAGTTGTGGAATCCATGTTCGCTATCACCAATGGCTCGCTCTTAGAGTTTAGCGTGCAGCAAGTTGGTTCATTCATTTTATTTTCTCATTTTCATTTCTCTAAGAGATTTGATTTTGTATTCACTTTCACTCATTGAATCTGTTTTTTAATTTATTTTGCAGATGATCGACTGTTCAAAATACAATTTTGGTTGTGAGGGTGGAGATATCTGTACCTTATTGCTTTGGCTGACCAAATCTGGATCAAAAGTTATGTTTTCCGATGACTACCCTTTTTTGACGAGAACAGACGTTTGTAAATTAGACAAGTATTTATCTTTCATTATTCTTATTGACAGTTAAATAAAATTAGTTATACAGAAAAAACAATAATTTTTTATTATAAAATAAACAAATTATTGTTTCAGAGATTCGAATAAGAAGAGAGGCGTCACGGTGACGGACTTTACCTGCGATAGGTATACCAATACACAAACAATCAATCTCATTACTATCAATCGAACGAGAGCGTCAGTTTGTTAATAATACCAACACAGAGAAAAAAATGTTTCTTCAGATTGAATTTCAATCCCTGTCTTAAGTAACGGACATTTACATTTACATATATAAGAGAATACTCCAAGGCGTCCAACCTGGTTGTATAATAAAATTGTTCATTTTCACCTCGTTTCACCGCACCGTTAAAAATGATATTCAATTCCACAAAATTTTTATATTCTTGCAATAATATGACATTTTTTCATTCAAATGATACTAGTATTTTATATTTAGATATTCATCAATGTACAACTTTTTAAGATATGTATGTTGTGTTTTAGATTTGATATAAATATAAGCTTGTTAAAGTTTAAGCGATAAGAAAGCGCGATATTAAATTACATAGTTAAATCGCACTCGATTCACGTGAATTTGATTTGTATTGTAAATCGTGATCAGAAAATGAAGCTTGTGGCATAAGTATTTTGATAGTTTACGTTCATGACTGTAAAATAAGACGTACATTCGATATGATTGAAATATTCACTCGATTAATACATTACAGTATACATTTATCTTTTTTGTCGATCCATTTAAAACTGAAATGGCTGATTTTGAATGACGAGATATTTTAATTGATATACCATTTTATTTCAGTTTCGTGGACGCGGAAGATGAACTGCTGCAATCAATCGTAACCCATGGGCCAGTAGCAGTCGCTGTGAACGCCCTATCCTGGCAGAATTATTTGGGCGGAGTGATCCAATATCACTGTGACAATTCATTCAACAATCTAAATCACGCCGTACAAATCGTTGGCTACGATAACACTGCGTCCACACCTTTCTACATCGTGAGAAATTCGTGGGGAGATGCGTTCGGTGACAATGGATATCTCTATATCAGCATTGGAAACAATATGTGTGGTACACAATCAATTTCTCAGATAATACAATCAATCTTTTTATTTCATTATTCCTAAATTGAAAAAAAGAGTTCCAAGATCAACAATTTTACAAGCACATTAAATTATCATGTATCGATGTAATCGTTATTATCATATGGTTTACTGTTTCAGGAATTGTTCACCAGGCTTCTTCGTTGAATGTCAAATAGTGATCGATTCAAACATTTGTTAAATATAAAATCTGCCTTGTACTTTTGGGCTGCTTTAGGCCCAAAAATGCTACAAAATACATCAACAGTAAATAATAAATTATTATAAAATACAATCTGATTGATACTCTGTAATGAATCATATGTTTTTATATTGTATATTGTATAAATAAAAAAAAACGTCTAAATAAAAATGTTGGCGAATTTTGTGAATTAAGTTCAAAGACGAAAATCGTGATTGCTCAAAGCACAGATAAATAATTGTTTACGTTACAAAGTGCCTACGTTTTGATGAGAAAGTTGACAAGATTGTATTAAATTGCTTATGTACGTAAATTTGAGGCGCGCGTTTCTTTGTGACATTTGTAATTTGATTTACAACTTGGGTACAGATTCAAATGAATGGTCCGCTTGACCGTTTTCCGATACATGATTCAAATGATCTAATGTCCAACCAACAGAGAGCTTCGTTTTCATCTCCATCGTCAAAGGTGGAATCAGGTGCCGAGGAATGAGAAATGTGGACAAATTAAACAAATCCAGGAACACTTTATACCTATCGCTGTAAAAGTCAACAAATTGAAGCTTTTTCGTTTCGTTTGAAATGTCTAATTTGAATACGTTCAATTACCTTAAAGTGGATTTCAAATAGTGATAGCCAGAGGAGCCTCCAGTACCTAGCTGTTGAGATCCGATCATTCTTTGAACCATGATAACATGATTATCTGCAAAATAAGAATGTCATCATTTTGGCTACGACGTCGTATTATATTATACGGTGAATGACTTAAAGTTTTGGTTTGAGAGCTCACATCTCCACTTGGTAATGAGGGAATCAATATCCATTAATGCGGTGAGTATTTGATGAGGTTGACTGAACCGAGGTTCATCACGATACAGAGTTATCATGACGGCTCCTTGGAGAGCAACGTGAGAAAATCTTCTCTCGCCTCTCGACAGCAATGCATTGTGCAAACTTTCGTTGAAGATAGTCTCGAAGACTGCTTGTTTTGATGCCATCTTGGACAGCAGATAATTTCGAACTTGTTCTTTCGGTTGATTCTAAAATCCAATTTTAGCATATAAACTTATTGCGCAAAATATTTATTCAATTTATAATAATAATAATAATATTTATTAACGGGAATGTTCCCTCGATTACATAATTACAAAATTATTACAATATTAGTTGTTCTATTACCTCGGCTACGTCCCTTTGTTCTTGCAACATGATATCCACAGCCTGCTTGTACTTGTTCCAAAAATCAAAGTCGTCGGATTTCAAGCCGGGAGTTCTGGCGAGCCATCTTTGCACAAGGTAACTCAGACTTGGCTCCTCTTCCGATGCTTTAATCGCGTCGATGGCATTGCGATCGTACCCAAATACGGTCATGTAATTTTTATTGTATGTAACTCTTAGATCGTGCCTCACACCCAGCTTGTTCTCCAACAGACGAAATTGCAATGACTGAAAACCAGACGCCGGCGATAGATAATCTCTGAATGCCATGAAATCCAGCGGTGTCATTGTTTCCAGTATCGTTACTTGGTCCACGAGCAACTGTAATTCATACAAATTGTATTACCTCAATTTTTTATCATTAATATATTTATTATTATGACCTCAAAAAAATACCCTCAAATTATTCTACCAATATTAATAATTTAACAATTAATTGATTCTATTTTGAACGTTCTAGATGTACATCTTCCTTAATACAAATCTTTTATTAATAATATATTATTTTTGAAACCATATGGCTCGCTGTATGAGACGTGTACATACATGTTGTATATTGATCTGTGTTCATAGTAACTTTATCCGTATTTCTACGGTTGCAGTAAAGAAGAAAAAGTTCGGGCAACATGAAATTAAATTAGCCACTGAAAGAAATGAGTCATTTATTCATCTGGATGTAATTATTCAATTGGGTTGTATAAAATGAAAGATGTTGATCGTTCTAAAGTTCGTATATGTACGTATCAACACAGAGTTTTAAAATATATGAAGCTTGTGAATTGAATAATGTGGAAATAAGGTAAAAGAAATGAATAAAAAATATATAGAAATTAGTCTGGTTGGATGTTTGCAGAGTTTAGCATTTCAGTATCCGCATCGCGGTCTGAGAATTTTTGTTATGGAATCCAGTCTTGAGTGTACGGTCCTTCGTAGAAACCTTTCAGCGGTTTGATGTTTGCAACTGCTCTGCGGTAACGAAAGAACGCGGTTAGCTAATCAATTTTTCCTGCGAGTATCGCATGACCAAAAATTGAAACGCCCAAAGTCAAAAATTGAAAAGTTATTTACACACACACACTTGCAATGGTTTTGTCAAGCTAATAATGTCAAATTTGCAAGACCTTGACCTAGTCAAAGTGAACTTTTTTGCAGTCTCGATTCAGTCTTGGGCGTGAAAATTCAATTATAGAACCCTCGACGAGTCGCTGGGGTATCATCCAAGTCAAAGCGCAACTAATTGGCTTTTCGTTAAGGGTTGTTCACCCAAAGAATATTTTACTTTCATTCGTAAAATCAATATTATTCACTTAATTGTTTCTTATACCATCACATGCATCAATTTATAAATATTGGTCGTGTACTTGATTTTGTTATTAACAAACCGCTGAAAGAATATTCGATTAATTCGGAACATCATTTTGATTTGCTTTTCGACGTGTAAATCAAATTAATTCATGTGATTAGTGAACTTGGTAAGTACAAATCCTGTCGTGGCTGATAAATATATATATTCATATCAAAGCTCATGTATAAGCTCATAATATTTGTATCAATCTAATATTGAATCAGCAATCAAACGTTAGTCGTGTGAAATCAAGATCTCTCCGAAACTAAGTGTAACCATACATGATGTTGCATAATTACTCACCTAATTATCAACACACTGAGATAAAAATGAAAAAAAGAAAAATAATTTCTTGCCTAAAATTAGAATCAAAATTGCTCTTGTTATTTTGACAAACCCAAATTTTCCAAATCTAAATTTTCATTTATCAAAAATTATTATTATAATTGTTTTTTTTTTTTTTACTCACTTTCAGTATCAAAACTATGCGGTTGAGTCTTTGTAATATTTCCCAAGTTCTGCATTCATTCAGACACTCCATCGTGCGGTTTTTATCTTTTGAATTAGTTGCATCTTTTGGCGCGAGGCTTGACATTTCTTGGACACTAATCTCTGAGTTGAATAATTCTCTTACAGAATCCAGCTCATAGATAATTTGTTTGAACCAAAGTTCATAAGCTGAAATTCAACAATTTAACATCAAGTCTTAGAATTATTTACACTGTTTTGGCTTTTCTTTTAAATGTTCTACATTGTATACCTTGATGTGTGATAATGAACAAGTGCTCGTCGTGTACTTTTTTGTTGTGCTCCACGCTGAGAAGTCTTTGAGCCGACAAAATTCTGTCCAGACAAAGGTATTCCCCGTATAACATACCTCCTTCTGTTAACTCATTGCCCTCATGCCCAATATCCTCACTTAAATTAAAAACATATTTTATTATTATTCATTTTCATTCAAATTTAATCATATTATTCGATACTATTATAATTATACAAGTTTATATTATGTTGCAACATGAATTAATCTTTCAATTAAATTTTAAATATTCCAACATTGACCGTCAATATTATTGATAACCGTTCATTTTTATATCATAATCATTTTGATTTTAAAGTATTTTTTCATTCACAATAATTATATTAAATCTTTCAGTATTATGAATATGTATCAAATGTCAGGAAGCAGGTTGTGAAACGCTATATCCTAAAGACTATTAAATGTTTCAAATTTCTCGGTTTTCTTGTGTTTCATAATTTTTGAAATGTTCGTTGTTATTAATTATTAAATTAAACAACAGAAGAAATCCTTTCATTCATTTCAGTTTAACGCAAAAATGTTAAATTACTTGCTAGGCAAATCTGAAATTGGTTTAAACTATAATAAAAGGTCAATAAAAATATATAAAAATCAAATGAAATATTGAACAACTTGTTTGTTATACACACTTTTACAATATTGGATAGTTGTCTACTCACCTTCCATTTTGAAAAGAGCAAGACATTTTTGACGAAAAAAATGAAACCAAACAAATGTTTTGTCGTAATTTTAAATGTAATGAAAATCAATTGCTTTTCAGTTATAGTTATAAGATGAAATTTTGTTTTATTGCGACATATCTGTCAAGCGTAATTCCAAGAGGGTGAAATAAACACAAATACTCGCGAACTGGAAGACGGTCGCAAGCCGACTAACGCAACTGTAACAAGCTTCTTTATATTAAAGCAATTGCCAACAACATCAACTTTTTAGTAGACAATCCAAGTGCCATTTTTTTCACAAAATTCGCAACAAATATCGATATTGATCATATAAATTATGGCATCGATTGAAAAAAGACTTTTAAAATTGTTGCAACTTTTTTTATGAGAAAGTAAAAAGATTTGATCAACTTTGAGATGTAGGGTTCTATTAAATTTTCAAAAATCAATTAATTTTTCGTTTGATTATAAATATCACAAACAATAAGGGCACCCAACAGATCATTTTCTAATTTCACTTTACAATTAAAGATTCTGAAAGTAATTGTTTCTGGTATTGCTGGTATTTGCAGTATTACAGTTGGACACTCTGCTGTTTACATAAATAAATGACTGTCACTGTTTTTTGAAAAACAACGTCCTGGCTCTCTCTTTACAAAATTGATACATCAATACAGCCATAACAATAATTATTTAAATTGCCAAAAACTCGTTTCGAGCATTGGAATGAATTCGATCTGTCAAATTTTGTTGAAATATTTTATTCTGTATTTTCACTGTCAAACTCTTGTTCCGACTTGTTTGTCAGAGTTCAAATTCATGAATCCAAATATTTGTTCAATACATAATACACTTGATGCAAATTTATTAAAAAACTGAAAAACATTTATCACTACCTACATATTATGTTTCAATTTTAGAGTTTAATATCAATGCGAAAAATATGAATGGATATATAAAATATGCAAGTTGTATAACTTTATGACAAAAATATATTATTCATAATTATTTGACTTTTGAAATGGAAGTCTTAATAATTCATGAACTTAAAATGTAAATAATGATGAATGCATTAGTTATGAATAAAATAAATCAGTGATCATAGAATTCAACACATCATGCAGTTACTGATATAACTTATAAATATACACAAATATTCACTGTGTGTTAGGTTGTAATCAGTGTGAACATAATTTGAATCTATTATTACTATTATTATTCTATGTATTGGCATATACATTGAGACAAGGACTATAACTTGCAGTGAGACTAGTAGAGCAGTCTACACTTTTACTCCGAGTTTGTTGGTGCTAGTGTAACTGTTGCTCAAATCAGTTTTCTCGTTTCATTATTTAACAAGTAACTTGTACACATTTCAAATACACGATTCAATATTACACATTTGCTCATTTCGTCCAATTTGTTTTTAGGCTTAATAATGGGTAAAATAATCGTGTATGGCACCGCAATAAGTCCACCGACTCGAGCTGTCTGGCTCACAGTCGAAGCACTTGGACTTGAAGTGGAAAAGCGTGAGGTCACTTTATCAAAAGGTGATCATCTGAAAGAAGAATTTTTGAAAGTAAGTTTTTCTTTTTACCATCAAACGAATTCCAAATATTTTTCATTCTTATTGGCTTTCATTCACAGATCAACCCACAACATACTGTCCCGGTTATCGACGATAATGGATTCATTCTCGTTGACAGGTAATGTCGACCTTCTACTTGTTCATTTTATTCAACAATTAATTTTTGTACAATTTTTTTAGTCACGCCATTATAGGGTACCTTGTAAATAAATATGCGAAAAATGATGCATTGTATCCAAAGGATCCTCAAGCTAGAGCTCTCGTGGATAGATACTTGCATTTCGATAACGGTGTATTGTTCTCCATGATGAGATTTACCTGCGTAAGTCAATGGTTATTTTTTCATTTAAATTTTCAATAAATTGGCTTCATTTCAAATCAATTTTTTTTTTCTATTCCATTCACATCTTCACGTTAGCTGAGAAAAATATTTTCTGCGTGAATTCAATCGAGCGTATCATTCATGCAGGTTTGATATTGCGAAATGCATTCCACATAGTATATATGAATAATGAGCATGATAAATTTTACTATATCTAAATCTATGCGAATTTTAATCATATATTCATATGAGAAAGTACGAGTTTCTTTTTTGAATTTGTAGAAGCAACTGTTCTATAATAATAGAAAACGAATTCCGGACGGCGAGATAGAACTTTTGAAAGAGGGCTTTCAATTTCTTGACATGTTTTTGGAAGGACGCGATTGGTTAGTTGGTGATCATTACACGATTGCTGACATTAGTTGCCTTACTTCTGCATCATGTGTATTGGTAAAAAAATTTCACGATCAGTTATATTTTGAATAATCGTTTCGATTTGAATAATTGAAATATTGAATTATTATTAAACGTTTAGTCACTTGTCTCTGCCGAGCCTTATCCAAATTTAAATGCCTGGATAAAAAGGTGTCAGAAAGAGTTCCCTGGATATACAAAACTCTGCAGGAATGGCGAGGATCTTTTCTGTTTCGCAGTTTCCTCGAATGTGGAGGAGCCTGAACGATATCCAGTCAAATAAAATGTTAATTCACATTCGTTGAAGTTAACATTGATTCTTCGTACAATGTTGCACAATTAAATGGAATAAAATGTTTGAAATAAATCAAAATAGCGTTACATATTGAATTCACCCATCAACATAATTAATACATACAATAAAATGTGACACCTTGAATTTTGTATTAAAAAGTGTAATATTTTGCAAATTTTGTTTTGCATACGTGTTCAGTGACTAATAATAATTTATAAAATCAATTCGAATCATGTTGTTGTAAAATTAATAATGTTATTTGAATTGTCACAATCACCCCGAAGTGTCACTTTTACCCTGGTTGACCCTACAACATTTGTCAATATAATTCAACTCGCTTTTCAATAATACAGGTTACAGATCTAATGTTATCATTAACATGTGTGAATAATTATTTTATATTTTGTGAATAGAATTTTGTTTGGTCAGAAAATAGCTTTCAGAAAACCGATTCTAATGTCTGAAGTCAATTAAATTCTTGATAGAAGAATCTTACGATTCATCATGAATCGTAACTTATAAATAGACTTAGATTAATAACAATTGCTTTCAGTTCCACTTGTGCATCCACACTGCAACCACTTGTGTCAACATTCAAGGTACATCTATACTTCGATAAATAATTTTATTCATTTGTTTTGTTTTTTATAATATATAATATAAAACTATACAAAATTAATTTTAAAAAGTCACTTCGTTTTAAAATTGATCTTATTAAATTATTCAAAATTTAATCACACTTTCAACAATTATTAATTTGTTGAAATTTACTTTTCCATGCCAAACAAATGATTAAATAAATCGCTTAACTAACAAAATTGGTCAATTTTTTAAAAATTACTCAATTAACAACGAGAAATGCAACACGAGTGTTCAAGCATCAACATCTAAGACTTATCGATTGTAACATCGTATGCGTAATTGCTAATAATCATTTATCATAGATATTAAAGTTGTGTCAAGATTTCTGTTGAATGTTTTTAAGCCTATCAAAGTTTTGTTTCATTTCATAGTTTATTCTTGATCAAAGTAAACAAATTGACTTGCAAAATAAAAAATGTATTGAAATTTTTATTTGAAATAACAAGAGTAATAATTCTTTATAACCACAAAAGTATATATTTTTCTTTGATGATTACGTAATTTGTCGCGATTATTGTTATACTATGTGCATTGCAAAATGAGTATACTGTCATTAGTCAACAATCGTCTTACGTTTATGACGAATCATCATGAATGATTAAATTTTTAGTTTGATTTGACAATACATTTTGATCCAATGTCCAAGATATTCAAACATCATTCTGTAGAATTATTTTTGTAGAAAAAAGCGAGTGATAACCGACGCCATGACGAAAATAATTTTGTACGGATTAACAATGAGTCCACCTTGTCGTGCTGTCTCGATGGTGGCTGATCTGCTTGGGATTCAAGTAGACTATCGCGATTTAAATTTATTAGCTGGAGACCACTTGAAAGACGATTTTCTCAAGGTAATTAAACATTGATTACCATCTTTTCGGCCGCAAACAATCTTTTTTATACATGTATATAATATTGCAGATTAACCCTCAACATACCATCCCCACAATTGATGATAATGGATTTTATCTCTGGGAAAGGTACAAATAAGCCTCAAATGAATAATTATTTTTTTCATAAACTGCTGGATAGAAAAAAGGCACCCTAATCGAAGAATAGGCCAAATTCAAACTGCTGTAACTTTTATACAATTTTAATCATATTTGGAAGATTTTTTTTTTTTTTTGCAAACGGAAAAATAAACTTTCATTTTATAGATATTGCTATAAATCTTTTCAAAAGTTTAGTTTTTGTTATTGCAAATGACCTGTAAACCATACAAAATTTCGCCTGACTTTAAATGCGTGTAGCAAAAAAAATTGCCCTCATAACTGTAATATTTTTTTTACGAACTTCTCATTTTTAACATTATAAAACAGAAAATAAGACTTTTTAATGAGAAGTTATTGCCAAGTAAAAATGACATTACATTCATTTTTTCTTGTTTACAGATCATTTACAATAACAGAAATAAAACTGTTGAAATTATTTAAACACTTATTCAAAAAAATTTTAAAAAAGAGTCTCTCAAATTTGATGTAATAGCAGAAGTTACAACGGTTTGGACGCAGAGGTGCCAAATGAGGGTGCCTTTTTTATTCCAGCAGTGTATTTTCACATAATTTTATCATGATTATTTCGTATAGCCATGCCATTATGACGTACTTAGTAACGAAATATGGTAAAAATGAAATGTTGTACCCCAAAGACCCGCGAGTAAGGGCAGTCATTGACCAGCGTATGTACTTTGAGGCATCTGTTTTGTTTGCTAACTTTCGATTTATTGCTGTAAGTTACAAAATTGGTATTACTAAAACGTTAGTTTCAAAAAACTAAAAATAACAGAAAAAAAATTAGCAGAAAGAAGTGTTCTTCAGAGGCAAAACAGTCTTTTCCGAGGATGACATAAAACTGTTGAAGGAACCGTTGGAATTGTTGGAACCAATTTTAAAAGGAAAAGAGTGGCTGGCTGGAGAAAATTTCACATTGGCAGACATTAGCATGTCTACTACCATGGCGTCTCTTCAGGTATAAGTTCATTTTAATATTAACCTATTAGGTTTTCTAATTCTAGGTCTAGTTCTAGACAATTTTTTGAAATTAACTGATAAGTTTGTACATTTTTTTAGATTTTAATTTCCTTGGATTCTTACCCGAATGTGAAAGCTTGGTACAAAAGGTGTGAGCAGAAAATACCTGGATTTGCCAAGCACAATTATCCTGGTTTAGCACTGGTTCGAGAAAAAATGTTTTCCATGATTGCAAATCCTGAACAATATCCTTTGAAATAGTTCTTCGATATATTACTTTCCAAAAAGCCAACATGACAAATATCATAAAATGAAATAAATTCTCTTAATTAATATCTTGATGAACAGCAACATCACATTTAAATATAATCAACTAATTACTTTAACATATGACAATTTTGTATAACGTGTTAAAAAATATAACATTGCTTATTTACGCAAATTTATTATGAATATATGCATTGGAACTGATAAACAATCATTTTTAAAGAGGTCAATGCAATTCAATTTTAAGGAACAGATATTATCTAAAACTCACTTTAAAGCACCACTCTTTTCTTAGAACATAATAATGTCTCAGCACACTTCGTAGTCTATTCTCTATAGCATTTATACTCTTTTATGCTCATTTTGAAAAATTAATTTCATTTACTATTTCTTTTTAACGCTTTATATAACTAAGGTTATAATCCTATTATTATTTTTCTCTTACAAGTTTTCTAATATGTGTTAATCTGTTAATAATTACAATAAATGAAATGATTTCTTTTTATTTAGATGATTTATTATTTAAAATTGAATATTCACCCACCTAAACATTTAAATTTTAGTTAGAAACTGCAAAAAAACCCCAGTAGGATTATTTAATTAAATTTCGTGTAATCAATATATGAGTTTTAAAAATGCCTAATCAAAGTTGAACAAAATGATTCAGTGTTTAAAATCTTGGAAGTAATTCAGAAATGTATATGTAACGCTGGTTCCATCTCAACAACAGCTTTTTAGCTTACTGGTTTACTCTGTTGTTCGCACAAATCATTTTTATCGGTCGGTAACTTTCACGTCGCTAAGAAAGACATTATCGTATAACCGAACTTTATAATACAGTTTTTGAGGGTGCCTACAATGCCGACTTACCATTTTTCATTTATAAAAAGTAAAAACAAAATAAATATAATTAACTTATGTACATCTTTTTTCTGTTCATTTGTAAAAATTTTACTCAATGTTGATGTGATCAAAATTATTATTGTACTTTTATTATTTTTTTTTTTAACAGTTTCGCAACAACTACTTTGCATGATTGTTTTTGACAAAATTGCATATAAACTTACGGAGAGCGGGAGTGGCACTTTATATTCTAAGTAAAAAATTTGCGTTCGATCGAGTGCACCTTGACTCACGAATTTTACGCCTTCAGTTTCGACGCATCAATGTAACTGAATCTGCGAGTTTGCAAGTTTCTCAAAGTCTTGTCGGGCCATAGCCCAAGTTCTTGTGTTCTTGTTCAGCTAGGACGTATAAAACACCGGCACAAATGTCTTTAGAAGATGTTTTTGGTCGGACGTAACTTTGCAAACTATTTCACAGATGCAAAACATCAATATATTTTTATTTCTTTGGCCTTTTGATGATGAAATATGTTTAATGATTTTAAATCATATTTCTCGATTTTTTTCAACGTTTCGATGAAATAAAAAACGAACAAACAAATATAACACCAATTACTGTTCAGTCGCAGTGCCTATACATTTTTTGACATTTCAAAATTTGCACGTACATTCCCGGTACTTTAAAAACTTTAATATAATAAAACTAATACTTTGAATACGATTTCTATAACTGTGTTCAAATCCTTTTTCTTCATTCAAATTCAATTTGAACTTTCACATCTTTAAGAGACTCTCTTATTTTTTAAGTTTATTTTGAGAAACATCGATATCAACGATCGACATTTAGTGAAATACTTTGAATCCAGACAAATTTTCCTTGAATTCAGAAAAATTTTAATTTATATCAATTTTTGTATCTTCAACCATTTTCTACCAAGTTTTCGACCGGTGATGTTTCAACGTTGTAATCTTTTTTTTCCAACGAATTCCGGGGTCCTTTTGAAATGTATTTCGTCAGGATATTCCAGGGGAAGTTACGATTGCCATCTTTCATATTCGGTAGATGTTATCCAGAATTTAATTCCTTAGCTATGCCATTCACACTTTCTTGATCTTTCGATTACACTTTACATTTTTGATTACACTTATTAACACTATTTTGTACTATTTTTATGCACGACTTCACATTTGCTAGTTCACCGCCGGTGTTCTAGAATTACCCAGTGCGCACCACGAGGAGGGACCGGTTGGATTTTGCATTCCAAACAAAAATTTAATTGTAAGTAGAATTCCATAAGACTACTCATGACATAACATATAACAGACAACCGCACAAACAATGGTCATTTTGTTTAAATTGGAAGGTAAAAAAGCAAGAGAGAGAAGATGAAAAGAAATAAATTTGAGTGCTGATGGACAATCAAGGGTCGCGCAAGCGACCCGTAGGCTTTCCTATTCCTTTAAAAAAAGTTGGTGTCACGCTTGAAGTTCGCCTCTAGAGATAACTGCCAACTTCACGTGTAGAGATCTATTGCGCGTTTGACTTCTGCGCATCACTTATATTGTCGCGGTAAAAATGTAAATATATATCAGAAGTGATAAATTCATCATGTTGCATTATAAAAAAACATAATCAAAGGATTGGTTATATTAAAGTAAATTACCATCAATTTGTTAAAAAGAAGTTAAAAATAGTATACATAATTATCAGTTTCATTCTCAT
>JAAMPD010002368.1:0-15410 GCA_025266255.1 Trissolcus basalis
CTTTCGTTCGTTCTTTTCCTTTATTTGTTCGTTTTTCTTTTTTTTTTTAATTTCGTTTCACCTCGTTCTACATTCTTTTCATTCCAAACAATTCTTCATCTCAATTTAATTTTTTAAATTTAACAATTTTATTCTACTTTTTTTATATACCTTCAAATTGTTTCATTTTACATTCATTTTATTGTGAACATATATTTTCAATTGGTTTGATGCGAAATTTTAGATTTCAGGGAGTGCATAATCTGATGCCGAGAAGAAATCGAAGACGAGGATCATGGTAAAAATGAAGCTAACAACCGAACGTGCCTGCTTTCGAAAAGCTCAAATAACAATAATCGAATTGAAAAGTGGTAAAAGAGGTATGATCTTAAAAGGGTTCATTGGCGGCAAGATTTTACACTCGTAAACAAATGGCCGGTACCAAAGCTGGTATTTACGATTGAAAACCAAGTCGTTGTCACACTTGAGGGTTCGATCGGCCTGAAACATTGTGTTTATACGATCCATAACTCGGCTTTTTATCGGGAAAGTAGGATTCAAAGTTTTGCGCTCGCCTCTCGATGTAACGCGAATCGGCGCCCCGAGCCAAATCCGTCGATTAGACTCCGGCTCTGCTTTCATCGGTGAACCTTCTCCATTTTTTCTGTTCCGCTCTCGCTTATCATCCTGTCAATTTGTATGTTTGTAATTAGTTGTAAATTTGTCCCGGGTTGTGAAAAATCGCGAATATAGAGCAGGCCGCCGATCTCGCACCGTAGCTCCCATTAATGCGACTCGGCCATTTATCTGATTCATGTCAGAGCTAACAGTTGTAGGTTGCAAGGTGTAAGAACGTGATGAGCAAAATTTTCAATCCAATCCTTCGCCTACCGTGCAATAAATTTCGTACCTTATCAAATTACCACTGACTTTTGTACTTGGATGGAAAATAATTTTGCAAATGCCTATTAAACTTCTGAGAGTTTGCTTTCAGAAATTTTTGCACGGTCGGAGGGAACACGGAAACCGAATATCAGGTGGCCGTTTCCGCGGGTCTTGCGTGCTGCACATGCATATTGTTTTGGGCCACGATAACCCGATGACTGTCTCCTCTCCCTTCGCTAATATAAAATGTCTGACAGGTGCAGTGTGACGTAACCAAGTACCGTTAGCTGGTATTCAGCGGGCACCTGGAGAAGCTCCAAAAGAGCATGTGACCGGACACATGGGCCGCTAAATAAATTTTGGACGAGCGGGAAAGTGAAGAACGCAAAGTTGCAGGCACAATTTTATCAGCCATACACCATTTCCGACTGACCTGTTTTTACCTCGGTTTTTGTTTCGATGTTTGGAGGTAAATTTTTTAATGTTTTTTTAAATGGTCTGATTGAAAATTTAAAAATTCGACAATATTTTTAAGTAAATTAATGAAAAATTTTGTTATTTACAAATGAATAATGTCATGTTTGATTTTCTATTTGTTTTTATTTCGTACTCTTTCAAATTTGTATACTTCAATTTTTTAGGAACAATGGAAATAGAGATTTAAAAAATACATTCGAACAAATGTAAAAGATATTGTAAAAAGTGAAATTCGAAATGTTGAAAACACTATAAAAGTTTTGATACAATAATAATTATTTCGTACAAAATGATCGAACCGGAGGATTAGATTTGACATTAGAGATACAAATAGTTCAGTAGTTAGAATCCATGATTTATTGTTACAAATTGCAGTTCAGCGTCGCCAGTGTTGGGTTAATTGTCATTGATCATTTATTCGGCCACTAACAGAAACACTTAATTAGGGCCGGCGGCAAAGAAAAAATCCGCTTCAATTTCACCTAGCTTATCGGTTACAACCGGAACCGCGCATTTCTCTATCTAATTGACCACCTTTGATGCGTGCCTCGCAACAAAACGGCAGCCTTTTTTTTTATCTCTGTTGTTTTTTTCNCTCCGCTCGACAGACAAATACCAAGATGGTGCACGCTCGAGTATCATGGGTATTAAACGCTTAATAAGATATCATTTCCGCGATTTGCGATTTGCTCTTAATTGCCGTCATCGGTGCGCAGACTTTCTCGTATTAGAATTCGCGCCATTAAGAGGGAGGCAGCCTGAGGCAATAAGGATAATGCGATGCGGGACAGAGCGTTACGCGCAATTTTTCTTTCTTTCTTTCTTTTTTTTTTCTTTTCGCAACTGATAAAACGCAAGTGTTATATTCGACTCACGCAAAGTCAGTCACACGAGTGACACACTTGATTAGAAAAATGTAATCACTGACATGGCGATAATGACGAATTAAGGACAACCCGACTTGTACCGATTGTCATGCAATCAGGAGAGGATTTGCAAAAATTTTCCACTGCAAATTTTGTCGACCAACTTTGTTTGTTCACTTTGTTGTATCATTTTTAATTTTCTTCTTTTGCCCAAAATTTTGGGAATTTAAAAAAAATGATCACTTCCCTTGGCTGGTAATTGGGCCCCGATAAAATGATAAGTTGAGAAATGAATTGCGAACAAGGATCGCTTATTATCTCGGGGCTTAATGACGTCGATGAGAAGAGTCGTTAATTATACAATTCATTATCGAACGGTACGCAATGTTGCGGAAGTCGAGGCTGCTCCGCCATCCTTTTTTCGATTCCGTGCAGAAAGCGCGAAATTGAGGCGCTGCGGCGCATCCCAGAAAATTGGCCCCGACGACAGCGGCGCGACGCGAAACTTTCACAAAACTGGTCGTCGCGCTCGGCGAATCCCCATATGACGCGCAAACGACCAATTCCTCGTCGATTGCCATCGCGCCGAAAACGACCCGCGTTGATTGAGGAGACAAATTGAACCCCGCGAGATGTTTCAGCTTGATCATCAAAGTCGTGACTGAGTCGATACATCGGATGAAATTTTGCACTGCTAAATTATCGAAAAACCAACGACCAAATAGAAAATAAGAAACGAGATGAAAAATTTCGAGCGGAACATTTTGTCGAGTGGTACATTTCTTGTCAATGCAGCCGGATGAATAATGGCCGTAATTGAAGCTGCAAATAGCAGGCCGCTCGGGCTCGAGCCACTCCCTGCTTTTTTCGGATTTGCATTTTTCGTTAGCGAATTGTCAATAATTTATGAGCACGAAATATATCGCCTCGCACACTCTCCGGGGCCCCATAATGATCCCGCGCAACTCGACACGTTTCTTCGATTCATCATCGGCCTACTAATTGCCGGAATCATTTAATTTAGACGAAAGAGAGAACAAGCGAGTATTTTTCTGACGATAAATTGATAAGAATTGGGTTAACGACGTGATGTTTATTCAGTGGTTCGTAAATTGCCGAGGTAGATATAAATGCCGCTCCAAAAAAAAAAAAAAAAAAAAAATAGGAGAATAAAAAAAAAGGAAGAAGCAGCGTGGCGATAAAAAATTTAATTGGATTTTCGATGGAGTTTTGTGCGACACAGGTGTGCGACATCGGTTTAGATTCATAAATGGACGCGTCCGAGGTGGCAAACGAAACGAGACGAATCCAGTCGATGTTCATCTTCGTCGCGCTCTTCCGGTTCGCCGAGACGCGGAGCCCATCTATCTCGCTCCACATGCGGCCTTATTCCCTGGCACGGCGGTCGGAGAAGGAAGGACACCGCGAAGAGAGACGCGAACAAGTTGACACACTGACTCGCTATCCCACATACCCTTTTACCTTTTCGACATGAGACGCAAGATGAGAAACGCGCGTTTTACATCTAATAACCCATTATATAACATCAGCAAATGCAGATGAACGTCAATTTCTCCATCTTCTTTGCTTTCATTTTTACACAGCCGAATTTTCAGTCCAACCAAAACAGATACTTTTCATATATACAACCATATATGAAAGCATAACAAACAAGATAATACAAAAATGTTTTCATGTACATATATCAGAGTATGGAAACAATTCGAACTGACACATATATGGAAACATGTATGAAAGCATATATGAACTCGTATCTGGACGGATATAAAAATATATAAATGCAACAATCAGTTAACTGGGTTTTTTATCACGGATGTATGGATGTGTATATTGAAGTTTGTTATTTATATGAGAACATATGAGAATGTATATATGGTATTATAAATGTTTACATTTGACTATGTTGTTCCCAATTTGGGCTCTTTTTGTATATGAAAATAGAAATTGTTGACCGACTGTGCAAAATGATTGGAAGCTCTGATGATTATATTCATTAACGGCATGACGTATCGAAGGAGAATTATAGCGTAATACTTTCTGCAATCGCATTGTGTGATTTGCGATGATGATTGTTTACGGGGATAATCATATTAATGCTTTCCATGTGGGATTGCTGGTTTTATCGTAATATATTGTGACTCGGGTATCAATGGCTTTTGAAATCGCGTGTTAAATGTGACACGAAAAAGACATGCGCACAAGGATTAGAATTTACGCCATATAGGTTAAAGAGTGCATTAAACTTTTTGCGGACGTATTTGTGATTTGAAAAATTAAAAAACTTTCTTCTATTTTGAATTGTTGCTGTTGCACTGTTCATCAAATTTAAAAAATCATTTGTCCTTCGGAATTGTAAAGTTTTCTGTGGTTCCATTCAAAAGTACTGAAGTTGATTTTGCAGATGACAATTTGAAGTTCAAAATCCAAAGGATTATACAAAAAATGACTGAACTGAAAAAAGTTTTGTTTACATTCAAATTTGTACGAAAAGTTGCAACTAGTGAATGAAAGATTGAAAATTGTTTTTTTTCTTTGTTTCAGTCACCCTTGGATGTTTTTTGCATTACAAAGAAGCACAAATATTATCCTCCTGCAAAAATATGGCACTAAGAAAAAAATTGTGGATTCACTGGTGGAATAACGATAGGGTGTACACAGGGTAAACACAATCTTCAATGGTGCATGCACTCGCGAGCCGATGGGAGGCGCTGCGATTGCGGCGCGAAATCCAAAAGGGTAGCAGAAAAAGGCACAAACCTTGGGGACAACGGCTCGATGCTTGTAATCCTATTGGCACACACACTTGGCACTAATTTTGTATCTTTTCTGAGAAATAACGAAGAGTCTCTGCGATCGTTATATTCGCGCGAAATATAATGAGATCGAGCGACGTTTCACCCGGACTCGGCGTTGGGATCGAGTGAATTACAAAAAGGCTCGGGCGCCTTTTACACCTGCGACTCGACCGAAGTATGTTCGTTGTGAGTCCGTAGGATTCGAAACGCGGCCTATATACGCTCCCCTCTTCGATTTCTGCTTTCACCGAAATCCGCCCAAACGCAAGTAAAAGAAATTCTAAGTCGAGGAAGAAATGTGGCTGATATTCCAAGGACGGTCGCAAGTTCCCCGCCGGATCACCCGGGAAAGTTTCATTCAAAAATGCCCCGCCGACGAGATAGTCAAGTGTAATCAAAAACAGCCGAACGTTTTCACCGTCGCTGATATATCGGAATGCCGCGAATGCGAGACCAAATTTCAACTCGATAGAAAGGCTTTCGTTCATAAGCGAATGTGAGATTTAAAAGCGGTGTGGAATGCGGAATGGCACCGCAAAATTTGTACCTCATATTGAACGCTCGATGATGAATCAAATTTTTTTTCTGTCATCATCAATTCGAAATTTTTAATTTCATTTCTAATTTCGATCTTTTATTTTAGTTTTGAATTTGATTAATTTTGTGTAATAGAGAGATTAATTTTTTGCCCCACAATCATGAGTACAACTGCAAATTGGTTTTCGTCATTTTCATTATTATTATTTTGTGTCGGGTTATGTTGGCCGAATATTTTTTGCCTGCTGGAAATATAGGTTGAGTAAATTATTATCAATCAATCTCGGAACATCATTGAAAGTGTTCATGAATTCATTTGAAATGTTTGCGAGCCTGGTTGTATTAACTTTTCAGTATATTAAACATCCATCAGATTCATCTATACGTGGCAGCATAAGCTGAAAGATGAAATTAGAAACAATTTCGATACAAACTATGTTCTTAAGTCAAAGCGCACGAAGTCAGACACCGCTTTTGATGTAACACAATATTATAAAATATTAATGGATAATTATCCGTGTCTTGCTACCAGGATGAAATTTTGATGAAAAAGAATGTAAAAAGAATTTTGAAGTGAATCGAAACATTCTCAAGGATTGTCCGAGAGTTTACCATTCAGATGGAAAAGTTGAATTTTATTAATTCAAACTTCTCATGGTGTATTCATTTTGAAAACAATGAAAAAACACAATGAGCAGGTGCATAATACATCATAATCACTACAACTCAAAAGATCTCGAAAACTTGGGCCGCCCCGCAGAGAAGGAGTCATCAGCCGCAGGATATATTTCTGGCTCAACCTTTTAGTTTTTCTTGAAAATTGTACCACCCTTGAGTCAAGAACAAAACAAAATAGGATTCCCGCCTGGTAGTTCAAAATCCCATTATTCTTCACGTTAAACTTTTTCTGTTGCTTTCTCGATGCACTTGAAAAAATAATAGAATGAACAATTTTATTTTTGGCTTAAGAAAAATATATTTTCATAAACATCAAAAAATCATTAATTATACAACCGAAATTTCATTGTTCCATGTTATTAATATTTGTGTGTTTTTCATTTTTTTGCAGACTTCTTCAATATACGTTTTTGACATCCCGGATATTCTCATCGATTCACTTTCGAAGCTTTCAAACCGGAGTGAACACTAAAAATTTATTAGATCCTGCTGTCACCTTTTCGAGAATGAACTCGTATAAAATTTTTATACATTTTAGTTTTGTGTCGAACATCCAAAGCGATCAAACTAGGTCAAGGTCCACGAAATGGAATGTCTGAGGCACGACAGCACTTCCTTCTCGTATAAAAAGTGAAGAGCACCGGGCATCAAAAATCCGAACCTTTTATAGTCTTTGTCCAACGTGTCGACGACGTGGAAACTTTGTCGCGGGGTTCAAAAAGCAAACTCCGGAATATAACCTCCGACAATAGTTTTGTCGTTAGGTCCTATAAAATATTACCTGTCATGGAAAGGCTTTGTGTTCGAAATCATAAGTGCATCGAATCCTCCCAATACATCCAATCATAAAACACAATTTAAACGAGCTGAAAAAAATGGTATCCTAAAAATTCCAAAATATATTTCCCATCATTTATAATCTTTACTTTTCCAAATATTTTTCAAACCCTTCTTGATCACCCTTTAAATTACCAGTTGAACTACTTTTTGAAATACTTTTTAAAATTTTCAACAATAAACTGAAGAAAATAAAAGATTAACTTTTTTTTTCTTAAAAAAATGGTCTTATTTATTCGTAATAATTAATGACAAGTTGTATTAAAGTGTTTCATAAACATCAAATAAATGAGACATCAAGTTGAAAACATATCATACTATTTTGTTAAAAAAAGTGTGTATTTACAGTTCGACATGATTCGGCGGAGTTGGAGGCCTCCTCGGGTCTGAGAGGCAGGAGGGTGATAGAGACAGCGAATGACGAGGCGAATTCGGAACTCGGACAATTATTCCGAGTTCGCTGGCTTTCTTTTTTCTTAATCACCAAAGAGCCGATGGTATAATGCGAGCCAGAGATTGAATCACGCCGGCAAGTGGATTCGGACCGCTATGGCCGGTCGGCGCAAACCGGAAGTCGTCACTACGAGGACAAGCGAAAGTCTTGACCCGTAGAAAGTACACAAAGCAACTTTGTGTGCCTTCATAACAATAAATGGGAACTCGTTACGACATTCCGGTGTCCATACTCGAAATAATTGCAAAACATCTTCAGTGGTCGAATTTCCTAATTACAAGAGCGATGCACACTCGAAAAGAATCATTTGAATATCCAGTTTCTGCACATCCGGCCTGATCACTGCTTTGTTTACAGGGTTCGAACTTGTTTTACGTTTTAATGACTGCAATTAATACTTGCGCCGCAGTAATTATCAGATTAATCAACAATATTAGCTTATTGTTTCAAAGCTGTAAATCAAAGGCAAACAAATCAATTATCAACTTTTGTGACATCATTTTGCAATTATGAACTGTGAAAATATGAATTTTTATTCGCTCCTTTTACTCAACTTCTTTATCGTTTAAAAATGACTCTTCTAAATGAAAAACTGGATTGTAAAATTGCCCATAAGTAGGATGATGAAATAGTTATACCATAGCATGACAGATTGCGACACAGTTTACTGCAAAAAAAAGTTAGACTTATGACAACGGTGGAATATTTCAATTGCGGCTTTTTTGGTTTTTTCTTTCATTATGCTTTGGGTTGCACAATTTTTTGTAAATGTATTTTTCAGGACATTTCCATGTTTTGATATACTTCTGTCACTGTAGCTTTTTTTGTTCACTAATGGTAATCAACTTTCTGTGGAGGCGTTTTTTTTTCAAAACCGCATGAAATTTAAAATGTACCATTCTTCTGTGATAATGAACTTAACCCTAATTCATCTGTGTAAACTAATTAGAAATCCTTAAAAATTGTACAGTTTCATCAAGATACAATGTCACAAAAAGCCTCGACTCCAACTATTAATTAAATTTGTTTCAGCACATCTTGCGGACTGCGACTCCTAAGCCACCCGTGTTGGTAAACGGATTAATTATCAATGAATGCACTTCGTGACGTAAAAACCAGCGCTGCTTATGAGTCAATGGAATCTCTCTCATTATTGTATGATAATGTATGAGAAGTTCTATTAATTTTTTCTTTCCTTCGGTGTAATCATCATTTGTGTACGAATCGTAACATGGATGCAAAAATTAAATCCAAATGAAATGTGTGTCAGGCATTATTTCACTTCGTAGAGTCACGTTAGCCTTGTAACAAAGTTTCACAATTGTAACGAATTCCTCAAACCGAATTCATCCTCTTATTTTTCCGCGCGATTTCATCAAGATTAATTGTAACGATTTTATGTCAGCATTATAATTGTTCTGACTATACGACTTCGAACAATCCATCCCGTGATTTCTCACACGGTTTATTGCAATTTTGTAATTTCATTATGGTAAAATTTATCGTTTGCTATTTGTTTATTTCATCGTTTCGTAATTATTATGAAATGAGCTTGAAACAAACAATGCACCGATAACTATTGTAAAAATCAACAATTATTATATGCCATTCATATATAATCTCATATGTGACACACGTGTCATCATATATAAAATCATATGGAATAAATACTGTCAAATAAAAACTTATATTTGTCATCATGCGAAACTCATATAATGTTTGTAATCATATATACTTTCATGTGTGACACATATGATATCATATATAAAATCATATGGCATACATAATGTCATATATAAACACATGTGACAAATAATGAACATGAAATAATGACTGTTGAAAATTAATTAAATTTCATACGCAAATGTTAACTTTCGTCTCGGTAATTAGCTGAATTAATAAAATCACATTCTGAGACCGTTTGATCCGGCAGAAAGTCGCATACCTGTGGAGCGAACAAAGTCAACCGCACGAAATGGTGAAATTGCGCAATTTTTCCGCAGGCTTTGACGTCAGCGACCATTCATGTCTGAAGCTGCTGCTTTCACACGGATCTCGGCTTTGTTGGATCTGCGTAAGAAGCTGACCGGAATGCGAGAGAATTGCGCGATGCGGATCCTGCTTCTCCTTCCGCACGTTAGTTTTATTAATCTAACCTCCTCATCCACGCGCTCGTTCCATTTTTTCTACAATCTAAACAATAATCTCCAACTTTCGCCCGGCTTCTTTTTTTTCTCTCCACGGTACACCTGTATTTGCACCATTCATCGCGTTATTTTTTTGTTCTCTCTTTTTTTCTTCATATTTAACTGAAAAGTCTGAATTAATCAAGGCACGCGCATTGCAGTGAATTATTTTTGATCTGCTCAAAAAGTATCATACTTTCGGAGCAATTTATTGTACGATAAGATTCACTAATATTGTCCGACCCATGAAGATGCGCATCGAGAATCCCATTTTTACGACAGAAAAAACGTTTTAACGCAGCCAGCGATGGTTATTCGCGGTGAAATACTTTCTTCGGTAGTAAATTGTCTGCTTTATGGCCGCGAATAAATTCTGTTTCTTCGATTTCGGTGCTCCGCTGATAATATCGATCTGGGAGCTTTCCATACCGTTCTTGATCTCTTGAAATATGTTAGAGGAAAGTTGTAAAAAAGAGATCATTCGAAATTCAACTGTTGACTTTTGATTTTAACGTTGATTGTGCCTGTAAACAGTGAAAACAGTATCACAGATTTGTCGCCCAATATTGATTTCGAGAAAACATTGAAAAAAAAATCTTTTAAGTATTTTCGAAAAATTCAAATGATAAGAAAACACGAACTGAAAAATACCGCCTTTGTGGCGTTTAACGTTTTCAATCGTCGATTTTTCAAAAATATTTTTCTCGCACGCAAATCAGTTCTGTCAAATAAACATACTTTGAAGTCAGACGAGGTGATTTCAACGGTTGCGAAATTGTCTTTTTACATTATTTCTATTCTAGTTGTAACCAATAGATAAAAACAAACCCATAAATTAAAAGCAGATAACAAAATAATCAAAATACAGTTTACCCAACGTAACAGACAGTTATCAAAGACGACTCACGCAACTGCAATTACTCTAGCAAATAAATTTACTGCTAAACATTAAGATAGTTGAATATTTTACTTTTGCAGAAAATCTCCGCCTTTTTCTTTCCACGTTTCTGCAAAGGAACAATTTTACATCAAACAGAACTGAATTGGACTGAACTTGGAGATTTATTTTTCATACATTTATAAATTTTCAACTTCAGCATTTATTTCTCTTTCTTGACAAACAAGATTTCAGATTCAGTTTTGACATTTCTAATTATTTAACCTCATTATTCGCTTTATTTTTTTTGTTAGCAGATAACAATGAATTAAAATGTGAACTTTATTTTTCTGACATTTTACACATTTGTTAACCTCACCATTCATTTGCTTTTTTTTTTTTCTTTTTGACAGATCAAAAAAAGTGATTTTTATTTTTAGATAACAAAGTTGATTTTTTCTCGTCTTCTGAATGCAGAGTTGATTTGAACATCCGATTGCATGCCGACGTTTTCAGGGTGATGTTACGATAACTGCGGAACAAAAGTTCGGGCCGAACGGGTCTCGTGCCAGTGACCTGAAAATTCGCCGGCATAAATGTTTGTGCAGATCTCCCAAAATCGTTTACATTGTCAGCGCTAATTAAACGGGTACATTTGTGCATCACCCCTTTCACAAGGCAAAAGAAAACGAACGATACTATTGTGTATCAGTCGTTCGCGTGAACCGGGCGAAAACATTCTGTTCGACATTGGAATGGCATGCGAGAAGTCGCCGATGCGATTTCTATTTCTCAATTCGCATCGGGAGCACTTTACCAAGCCAGATGGAAAACGTCGCGTCTCTTTTATTCCCAGCTGTGATTTCGAACAATCGCGAAAGAGCCCAATTCGTATATACGTTCGGACGGAAGTGTGTCATCGCGACTGTATCCGTCAACGCGCACCTACCGCACCCATGCAAATTAACATTACAAATCGTACCGAGAAACATCAGACGCCTTCGAGAACTGTGCACAAAATTGCGTTATATTTTTGACAGCGCGCTCGACGAGGAATACAAATCGAAGTGAAACAGAACCGGGGAAAAGCGGCCTACAACGCGGATTCGGCTTGTTTAATTAGAGAAAGAAATTTCGTTTGATTCTCTAATGCGTGTGCCGCGGGCATAAATTATTCATCGTTTGTCATCTCTCATTGCCTCTCTCTCGATCGTCTCTTTTTCTCCGTCACTTTTCTCTCCCAATTGGACAATTATTCGATTTGACAATAAAGCGTTGTATTTTGTCAGGACAAATGGGTTAAGATAATTCACACGACACAGTTCGGGGTCCTTGTTTATATAGTAAATCAAGCACACATTTTCGTATACCTGAAATTCCCGAAACAGTGACTAACGGTCTCCGAAAGAGAAAACACGACGAAAAAAAGAAATCCGCGCTTTTGCCAGCGGCAATTTCGAATTCCGTTTAATTATTCATTCGGTTAATTAATGACGGTTTCGTACGACCGGTGCTGACTGCCCAATGATCGAAAGTTTCTAACAAAAGCGAAAATTCAATCGAAGAAAAAAAATTGTCCGACCAAAACACTGTTAAAAAAATGACGCAATTGGTGAGCGAAATCCAAGGTGGGACTTGCGGTATAGTGTAAAAACTACGTTTTTGCAAGTGATAATTATTTATATTAATTCTATCTAATTAACCTTCCCGTATCATTTTAAAAATTATTTATTATTTTAGACGAATGTACAAATTAAATACTTTTTTTCTAGTCAGTCGAAATTTGTTCAAAACTTGCAATGTGTACTTTTATTTATTATTTTATTTTACATTTGAAAATTGTTTCAACAAATTATGTCTCGTAAATCTATGTAAATCATTTTTTCCAATTTCGAAATAAAAAAAATTTCGTCTCAGAGTTTCTAAAAATTTGCATTAGTAGATTCATGATTGAAAATTAGAAAAATATATCCGGCTCTATTTTACAAAGTTGCATGTCCCACCTTAATTGCGGTTTGGTTTTGTTTTCAGAGAACGTATGTGAGTCTAGTTATTTGAGTTCGGTAATGCTCGGTTGGGGCTTGTAAAAGTACACGTTTTGCCTGGCATGATTAAGCTTTAAGAAATTCAATTGGAGCCGAGCTGACAAGTGGACTTTATGAAGTCGCGCGAAACAATGCGTCGGTGGGTGTTTCTCTGGCGCGAGTTCTGTAATTTTGGGTCACTGAATGTCTTGTGGCGGTTTCGGCCGTATCTTATAACAGAGGAGAAACTGTAACCGAGCGTTTTTATTGTTTACGTTTATCTCGTCAACGGATTTTGTGCGTTCGCACTATCATTACGGGGAAAACTGTCTTGGAACGGTAAAAGTGACTTTCGCGCATTTTTGGCACTCACATTTTCACTTTTCCGTGAACACAGAAACACTTTTGAAACAATTCGCAACACATGTTATTTCAAAGAGTTTTTTTTTTTCTTTCGTGCTCGCAATCTGTCGGATGTTTATATTCAATCAGTCGCGGAGTGGCAATAATTACAAAGACAAAGTAAAAATGACGTTTGAACGGTTTACGGCTCATTACGTGTCTTACAATTGCGGGTCGTAAAGTTGTGGCAATTACGTGACTTCAATTGGCTATCATTTTTGTTATTAATAGGGATACTGAGAATCGTGGCGTGGATTCAACATTGTTATAGGCCGAGGCGTGAAACTGGTAAAACNGTTCAATTGACTGATGGTGTTTAGAATTTCATAGATTTAANAACGTGTTATCGAAATTGAGAGAAAAAAAAAGTTTNTAGAACTGTTACTCGGTTGAAAAAAAAGTNTAAATTGTTGAGAATATTAGTCCCGAGATTGGAAAATNTATCAAACTATAATTTTACCTGTCATCATTATAACTGAAAAATAAATTTCGAAACTTTGCTAATAACTTTTCATAAAACAACATTCTTTTGAGAAAATATTTTTAAACAATATCCTTTCAGCTTTCTAATCATAAAATTCTTTTAAAAATCTCCCGCAAAAATATTATTTTGAATAATTCGCATTATGTTACGAAGTTAAAAAAAAAACAACAGTTAAAAAATAAGATTATAAAGTTAACACCGATTTTTTCCTACGGGAAAT
This sequence comes from Trissolcus basalis, assembly GCA_025266255.1. Classification (NCBI taxonomy): domain Eukaryota; kingdom Metazoa; phylum Arthropoda; class Insecta; order Hymenoptera; family Scelionidae; genus Trissolcus; species Trissolcus basalis. The sequence continues at coordinate 13,723 of JAAMPD010002368.1, forward strand.
GTACTTGACAATATTCTTTACTAATTTTTCAACATAACCGAATTCGACGCTTGCTTTAACGGCACCGCATTTGCTTAGTGACAAAAGGCTAAAGCACAATATAAAGTTTCGAGTGTCGCACCGAGACTTTTTTTTTTGTTTTCTGTTTTTTTAGCACACTCAACTATTTTTATCGCCACTCTTTAGCAAGACAGCGACGCCATCAGATTTTTTTTCCTGCACACCAGAAACTAAATTCACGCGTAACTGTCAAAAATGTCCGATGATAAATTTACCACTGCTTGTTTTGTTAAAAGCATACAAAATGGATTAACGCTGTTTCATTATAACGCAGCGAAGCTGCGAACCGTTTATGATCCAAATAGTATGAATTCGTGGCGAGAAAAATAATACGCAGTGAAAGCTGAGACAAATTTTATTTGTCTGCAAAAAGGATGATTTTTATTCCCGATAAGTAAGTCGTGGTGTGAGGATAATTGGCGCGTGAAATCTTATGCGTGAATAATTAAAGTCATATAAATACAAATTGCTCATAAAATGATGAACGCGATTTCCATCGGGATTAAAATTGAATAATTGATATTGAACCGGATGAGGAAAAAAAGAAACATCGCCTAATCCAAAACAGATCGATTCGAAATAACACAAGTTCAGAGTTCGTGGCAGTTTTCCACAAAGTTGAAAAAAAGTTTAGTTTTCCTTCCTTTTCACTGGGCAGTTTCACGTATGAAAATTTATAAGAACCAATTACTCGGGCGGAATTTTATGTGTGTCACCCAGATTTTCGCGTTTGAATAAATTGAAAGGTCAAAAGTTGTTTGTCGGGTGAACAAGTTTTGTTTTGCAAAACCAAAACGGTTTCGAAATAATGAATTAGACGAATTCCTTAACAGGACGACACAATTTCCTTATATCAGTTTCATTAGAGCGTTTAAAATGTTAAGTGTCCATTTTTTAAACAATCCCGAGGTCCATTACGTGTTATTATTCGAATAATCGTATATTCAGTTAAGTCGACGAAATCATCGCGGAGTTCTATTATTGCGGTAATCAGCGTGGTGCTCTCAGTTCATAAATTGAAAAACTCAAATGGTTAAACAGCACGCGCGGACTTGAATTAAGGTCCGGATAATTCAACCTAATTCCAACGATAAAATGCATAGAATTTAAAATTTCGTATCGTCGCGCAAAATTAATCTTTATGATCACCGCGGCAAAAAATGGACCCGGACAAAAAACGCGTAAACCCATTATCAACAATTTCGCTCGCGAAGTTTGAAATTCAGTAATCCCGACGATGAAACGATAAGCAAAATCCGGCCTTTTTTTCATTCCAAAGGATTTTGCAAGGAACCATTTTTCACGTGTTTTTTCCCATTTGAAAACAAGTTTCAATTTCTATCAATCTTTTTCATTGGTTCTGACGAAAAATTGGTTCTTTTTTTTTTTTTGTTACCTTCATTTTTTCTTTTGTTCAATTTCTTTTGCATTTCAAATTGTTTTATTTAATCTGAAAAAAAGCAAAATCTAACCAAAACTCTGTTTTTACTATTTTGCATTTTGTTATTATGATTTGAAAAAATTGGTAAAATACAATACAATTTTTATTACAGAAAAATAAATAGTTGTTTTTCTCAAAAAAATAGAATTAATAATTATTAGGAAATACTCGCATACTACTATCTTAT
>JAAMPD010002369.1:0-15401 GCA_025266255.1 Trissolcus basalis
CCTTAGGTTACTAGTTTTTAATTAAAAAAAAAAAAAAAAAACAAAAACAAAAGGAGCCACAGACCGACGTTTTTTGAAAAAATATACATACATATCCTTATTAAACCTACGTTTTAAGCTTTGGAGGTGCTTACATATCTTTATAAAACCTACGTTTTAAGTTTTGGAGGTGTTAACATATCTTTTCAGATATTGTCATATTTTTGGGGGAGTTCACAAACTCCCGTTACTTTCTGTTATAAAATAATAGTGAAAATGTATTTTATAAATTCAATTAATTAATTTTGTAAAAAAATTCATATTCTTAAAAGTTTTCTTACAAATTATTTCTTCTTCAAAAAAAAAAAAAAAAAAAAAAGTAAAAAGTTAATAAATAAATTTGAATATTTTCTTTTAATTTTAACATAAACTAAGTTTATAAAACATGAAAAGAATCTTGTAGACGTGAAGAAATAAAAGTTACTTTAGTTTAGAAACAAGAAATGGATGTGCTCATTTTCAACCATTTATTTCAAGTACAATATTAAAAGTTCAAGGAAAGCACATTATAAAAATCGGTCTATTTACACATCCATAACACATTATATAGTTCTCCGTACTTATAGTAAAATAAAAGGATCAATGATTATTTTTAGTTATTCAAATCTAATAACTTTCTCAAAGAGGCATGTAACAAAAAATTCATCTTTTTAGGTGATAAAAATAAATGGACAACGTGAAATGTTATTCAAACGACAGGAAGCGTTTGGAAGTAAGTGAGAGCGTTGTTTACACAAGGCAACACTAAATTGTAGACAGGATGAACGGGCTGGAGGGAGTTGTGATGTTCGCTAATTATTTTCGTTCGTCTGGAATGTTGAGCGATGGACAATCCGCTCAGGGCGTAACACGTATGGTAGATGTCGCGGTATCTGAAACGAAACGGATCTAATTAATTCAACTAATTAATAATTAATGATTCCCACAGGCACACACTGACTTTAGTCTGACAATGTAAATCTCTGCGTTTACTTTAGATCAAACTGAAGTGTTCTAGAGTAAACTAACTGTGATGTCTTTTCACTAGAAAACGAGTATTTTGTTTAACATCACAAAACTCAGAATTATTGATTCTATTAAATTCCAAACTCAAATAGAAAGGTAATACGGAATTGTTGTAAATTACTTTCTAGGCTTGTCCACGAATCCTCCAAAAGGTACTTGACAATTGAGCAACAAGTATTCCTGCAAAGCATACTGATTGAATAACCATGAATCACTGTCGAATAATTCATCCTGCGAATCCAAAATTCCATGGATGATAGCAAACGTGCCGCCCATCCAGAACGAATAACACGCATCAACCAACTTGTTGGTTCGTCCCTGGAACCCTCCTTCCAGTCGCATCTGCTTGTTTACAGACCATCTCTGGCAAAACAATTGAAACAGAACATTAATCACTGATACAAAAAACAAACAAAAATAAACATATGAATGTCTTTTAACGTACAAGTAATGATTGAACATTGATAAGATTAGTAGCTCCCAGTAGAGACAAAGAAGCTAGGGCGCAGTAGGTGAGTCCCCCGTGGGCTTCCATCCCAGGACACCCGCCAAATCCACCTTCCCATGTTTGACACCTGGCTATCCATTCAGCCGTGTTTTTGAACATCTCAGGTGTATAAATGTTTGTCAGTTTGGCCACAGCTATAGCGCAATACACTCCCCTTATGTCAACCTCACCGTTCTTTTGCAATTCGAAACTACCATCTTCCAAATGAACCGAATGTAAAAATGTACTCAAAGACTTCCTGAAAATTGATTACATATTATTATAAAACTATACAACCGTAACTTAAAAACACACAACAATGAATATTAATTTGTGTGATATTAATTTTTCTTTATGACACAACCTTTTTTATAAAATTTTCTGTTTTATATTTACCTGTCTATGACGTCATAGGCTTCCTGTGTTCCTATGATGCAAAGAGTACTGACAGCAGCGTAAGTAGAAGCGAGATGTGGCAGTTGTCCTGGACCTCCACTGAAACCTCCCTCTGGAGCCTGACACCTTTTCAAAAACTGAGCTACATGAGAGTACTGTTCAGGTTCCAATTCTGCATCCAACATTTTCAACGAATGAAGATTCCAGTAACACAGCCACGCTCTACTACAATGTAACGGCTGTGGAACAAAAATCGAATTTTATGTTTGTTGCAAACTTTGGTCTAGACGTTAAACTAAAGAAATGTAAAAAGTTTTTGAAGTTCAAAACTACCTGGTGTAAAGAATTCAGATGGCATATACTCTTTTTGAGGTAATTGATGTGTTCGCTTCGGTACAAGGAGGGATACTTTCCTAACGAATAATTGTTTAACACTAACTTTTCCACTATTTTCTGAAACAAAATTTTTGACATGAATTTTTATTCTGAGTGAACAATGTTTTTAAGTAAGAGACAAGCTGGATTTGACAGATGTTTTTGTAAATGGTATAATAAAACAGTTGAGGTTTGTACCTGATCATTGCTGGTACCTGTGGGGAAACCTTCAGCATCAGTCTGTTCGTTTAATATATCATCATAATCTCTAAGAAACATCTCTCTCTCCGGTAGATCATCGTCAATATCCATCAAATCCATTTTTGAATTAAATTATAATCTTCCTTAGTCCGCTGATGCAATTTTTTGATTTGAATTATAACCTAATTTGAAAGTGTCTTCTTTATTCCCTTCAAAGAACCTGTCATTCGTTTTGCATTCCCATCTGTCAAGACACTTGTAAACAACCTGAAAATAAACAAGTGTTAGCTAAAAATTCAGCGATTAACCTTCTTCAAAATTTGGGTTATGACTTAGCTTTATTCACGCGTGTTGAAAATTCAAAATTTTGAATTGATTTGGACTTTTTTTTTCATGAACAAACTTACCCACTGTTTGAACAATTGGACGACCGGATTTTTTTCAACAAAAACAAAAATGTTCAATCGTTCAAAATATGTTTTTTCTTCCACCAACTTTTTGCAGGACACGACGTTTGCGAATACATGAGAAAAGAGTGTTTGGTTAGTCTGTTTGAAAAATAATTGAAAAGACGCGACCAATCAGCGACGAGGTTTTCGGTCCAACGGAACGAAGAGGCTTTTTATAAAGCAGCATGGCGGTCTCTTTCGGTTGCAATGTTTATGTTATGCATGTATACCGCAAGTTATCCGAAGCCTGACCAAGGAAGTCCGTAGAAAAGTCGTGTACAACGGAATAAAACAAACCAAGACTTACGGACGCACAACACTGTATATATTTTTAGCGCCTATTTATGACATTGTCACGAGTGACAGAAGAGGTAGTTCCTAAATAGCAAGACTTATTTTGAGGTTAGTATTGTGCCACGATTAACAATCAATTGTTATTTATCATGTTTATGATAATTATTTTTGTTCCACCCAGTCAGTGTCAAGTCGAAGAAAAACCTATACAAAATGTAAAATTCATCCAACTCATTTCTAATTTAAAGCTCATCTTGAATTTATCTTAACTTCATTTTGTCAAGATTTTGTTAACACCTGTGTGGCCAAATTTGCAATATCTCACTTGTCAAAATTCTTTTTAGCATTTCGAAAAAAATGATAGGTTAGGTGGTCACCTGTCAACATAATGTAAACAAAACAATTTTACAGGACAAATTGCAAAATGTATTTTTGTTTGTAACAAAAATTGTTGAATGTTTCTTTTCGAAGGGGTTGGCATGTTTTAAATGATGTTTTTTATTTGGCAGGGCTCACAAAATGGCTAAGTATTTGGCGCAGATCATTGTCGCGGGGTCACAGATAGTGGGCAAGGCGTTTATGCGAGCGCTTCGTCAGGAGATCGCAGCCAGTCAGGAAGCAGCGAAACGAGCAGGAGGAGGTTCGCAGGGAGCTCAGCGTGTGGCGACAAACGCGAGAACAGGTATCACTCTCGAGGAGGCTTTGAAAATACTCAACGTTGAGAGACCGGACCAAGCGGAGACGATAGAAAAACATTACAAATTTTTGATGGAGGCGAACGATCGAGCGAAGGGCGGATCTTTTTATCTGCAGTCAAAGGTCGTGAGAGCAAAGGAAAGGATAGACGAGGAGCTGAACAACATGAAAAAGCCGCCGCCACACGAAGAGAAACCGCCTGAGCAGCAAGCCTCCCAACAAGTCTAGTCTTAATTAGTTTTGTTATGAATTTATGTACATACAGCAGATGAATGAAATTGTTGAACGATTTTTTTGGAAAAATGGAAAATAAAAAAAAAGAAAAAAGAAAGAGTTTGATTGGTACGATTTGTTTTTAGGAAACACAACGCGAGGTAATAGAAAATAAATTTAATATCCTAATTTGTAAATGTATCACAATATACAATTGTCGTAACAGAATAAGTTTCTTATATTAAAAAGGACACGCTCTTATACGGATCCTTCGATATACATATAATTAAATATGAATAAATACGTTTGATTAAAAATTATAGAACAATTGACAATAAATTAAGTTTCGGTGGCAAAGACTTTACGCGGCGCCGGTTAGACCTGCGACCCGTGCGTCCTCGGGTTCAATTCGGTTTTGAGTTTGGCGTATGACTAAGCGCTCTTGATTGTGACTGACAGACCACAATTTGGGCAAATATTTAGGTTTCATTGTTTTGAGGAAGTGTTGCCTCCACAACTTCTCCAACTCCACAAGGCCGCCCTCCTTTTGTTGGAAGTATTCAACGACCTTTGAAACAAAAAATTGCATTATGTAATAACGAGTTGCAAGAACTTGATTAGCTAACGAGTTTCATTGTTTAATTTTTTGCCCGATTGAAATTCACCTTGATTCCATGAGGTTGGAACTTGGTTTTGTTGTAATTTGGCTTCATTGGCATCTGCGATTTTCCCGCGATGTGATCTTGGATCACCTCGATGACGCGAGAATTGATTTCGTAGTTGCCGCCATAGCCTTCGACGAACTTCTCGAGCTCGTGACGTCTTGATTCTGGGATGGGGTAATTACCCTTGAGCATTTTCGCCGCGTTCTGATATTTCTGATTGACACGGTTGGCGTCGTTGTAGGCCCACGTTTTTTGGCAATTTAACGGGGCGTTGCACAACTGAGCCAAGTGTCTTCTCAGCTCCAAATCGTGGGAGTTGCTCACCTCATGGCAAACGGGACAGAGCAGCAGAACGTCGTGCGACTGATGCGCTTTCATCACAGCTACAAAAAAAGAACAGAATATGAATTTATTTTATTCAACAAAAAAGGTAAAACAATGTTTACCTTGGTTCAGAAACTGAAGCTGATACTTACTAGGAAAATATTTACGATATTCACGAGGCACCACATTCTTCCGGATAAATTTATCGTCCGATCCACAAACGACACATTGGTTTACCTTGACTTGCGTGTAGTACTGACCGACTTGACCCAAAGCTCTACCGGATGGTTCGAAACTTAACTTCACAGTAAACGGATCCTCGCAGACAACCTCGCCCAATTTTTTTGACACGTACCATTCGGCCTTTTTGCGATCACAGGTGCAAAGAGTTTCGCCGTCCGGTGCTTGGAGGTAACAGTTGTGATACAGAGGTTTGTTGCGAGTTGGTAATTGTTTATTGGTGAGGGTCAAAGCTTTTGCAGCAATATCATCGTGATTAATCTTCTTAGAATTTTTCACGCTCGGGGATGAAATAGCACTTGAAGAGGAGAATCTGAAATATCCATTTGCAAATATATTAACATACAACTTGAATTTTCGTTTTTAAAATCAGATGTTTTTTGAATGAAAAATTTTTTTTTACCGTTCATCAATAACACCATGTGGTAAGAAATGGTGCTTCTCATCAGCATCCTCGTTCCACGCGTTTTTAATATAGAAGACTATCGTGTCTAGGAAGGAACGTTGCTTCTCAGCGTTTATCAAGATCTGCAAGATTCAATTCAGCTTAGTTACCTGATTTTTTTTGAAAGATTGAGATGTTCTTTTGTAAAGAATTTTTGTTTTACCTGATGGTAGATAAGTACTGAGGCGTGAGCATCAAAGGCTGCATAATTGATCTGTTCCTCATTAAGAGAATCTGCGTCCCAGTCGCCACATCGCACTTCCACTATCTTATCCATCTTAGTGCCAAGGTAGTGCATGCAAAGTGCGGCCAGGCTTTTCGGGCATGGCTGATTCAGGCGACTGGCCAACGATCGAAGATCCACAGTTCCAGACACAGAGCAACCGAAATCATTCATGAGCTTTTTCCCATCTTCGAATGGAGCGACTCCGACTTTCAATAATCTTCGGTTCGCCAGCAGTTCCTACAAAAATAAAAAGATGTTTTTCATTAACAAAAAAATTGCTCCAATTAGAAAACTCGTAACTCAAATCATAATCTCGAAATATATGAATTATGAAATTAAAATCAAAGTTCGACTTTTGGTCGAAAATTTGTGCTTCAACTTTGGTGTTTATTTTTTCCCGTTTCGTCTTGTACACAAAAGCCACGTGTATATTTTGATTCCAACATCTTTCATCGGATTATGAAATTAGAGAACTTGAACAAAACTTAATCACCAAATCGAAAATGATTTAAAATGTAATTGTTAAGATGTTTGATATTTTTTGTTTTACTTTTAGCTTCGGTGGCACGCAGCCGATCTTTCCGACACGAAACAGAGCACAAACTCCATTATGTGTGGCTAACTGGACAAGAGAAACTGCTCCACCTTGTGTCCATTCGCAATCGAAGCCCAGAATTCCATCAGTTAAATTGCTGTAACAACAAAAATCAAGATCAATTAGGAATCAACATTTGAATTGCAATTATAGAAATGAAGAAAAATTGTGATTGAAAAATTACCCTCTGATGTTTTGTATGGCCAGGTCGCATTTCTCCAGGGAATCAGCCAAGATGACATGATCAAACGTGACATCCTTGTGCTTCTTGCCTTTTTTCTTATCATTTTGCGTAAGACTGTGGCAGATCTGCTTGACGCCATTAAATATGTTTTCGCGATACTTGGACGCCAGGAGCACAAGACCCACAGTCACACACACAAACAGCATGTTCTGCGGCCGTTCTTTTATAATTGACATTAATTTGCGCGTTAAATCAATCACCGTCGCACATAAATTCACCAGCTCGCGCGTGTAATTTTGAATTATGCTTATCTCAAAAACAAGAACTTAACTCGTCGATATTACAATACAGTTTTTCTTTTTAAACAAAATGAAAAATGAAATTGAAGGGGGGGAAAAACTCTTACAACTAATGAATGAAACCAGATAAATATCACACCGACGAAAATAGTTTTACGACATAAATTCGTCAATTGGGATGACAGAACATAATGAATTACGACGAATAGAAGCAATAATGATACATTACACGAGTTTTGACGAAAAAAAGTGGACAGATATAATTAAGACCACGCTGCTGGGCGATGATTACGTGCGACTGAATTTGTCTCCTTGTGCATTTTACCTCATAGTCCCTCGACCTTCAACGTTTGTCAACAAAACACCGGGCCACTTGGCGATGTTTTCCAAATTGCTGATAAGATTATTGAACCCTCCAAAATTTTAAATTCAAAATACACCATCCAACTCAATTCATTTAGCGAAAACGTTTTACATTATTTGTTGCTCTGCTTTCAACATGTGTCAGTCCATGCGACAATTTTGGGGTTATGTTCTCATGTTGACAAGTCCTTTTTAATCATCCCAAAATTAATCTGAAATTGAAACCTACAAAATTCAATAAACAAAAATTATCAGTTTGGAAAAAAAAACAATACTCTACAAAATGTAAAATGAATCAATTTTTGTATCTGAAACTAGGCAAGAAAAATTAACCTTTACAAAAACCTCATTTGTTTACACCTTAAACTCGTCATCAATGGTTTGTTTGTTGTTCATCGTTCGTTTGTTTCCCCGTTGGGAACAATTGTTATTATGAAAGCGTTGAATAAATAATGAAAACAATTGGATGAAAAGACGCCGTCAAACGAAAGCGCGGGAAGGCAGGTGGCGCTGCGGTCGGTCGATGCCGAGGATTCATGCTGTGACAGGCCCGTGATCGTCTGCTAGGATGACTGTGAGCGATGAGTCATTTTTGTTAACCTGCTGCTCTCGCGACTGATCGTAATTTCGTATCTGGTTTGTCCGCTGGATGAAAAGTCCCAGTTGGGAGAGTTGTGCGCGATCATTGGCGGTGATTGGCGAGTTGTTGAGGCGCGTTGCGCGTACGCCATTGACAGGTGCGGAGAGCCATCAGTTTGTTTGTGACGTAGCCCGTGGGTGCGAGTTAGACGCCTTGGACAATGCAGATGGATGACAGATAGGACCGGTTGTTTGTCGTTGCCGTTGGATCGGTGCGCCGTTGATTCCTGTTGGTCCGAATTGTGTTTTCACTGCCGAGCGCGGCTGTGATGAGCGACTCGGAACAGCGCCAGTTGCACGTGCCTTACCGAGAGTACCAGAGTCAGCTGACAAGCGACATCAATCCTGCGAACAACCACGTCGATCACGTTGATCTCCTGCCTGACGTCGAGTTTATTCCCAACTTGATAACTGACCCAGCCATAGCCATTGATTCACCAGGCACTGACCGGGAGAGCCAGCCTCTCCTGAGTCGGCTTGAGTTTGAATATTCCTATAATCGATTCTCAGGTAATCTCATAGACAAACTTTTTATAACTCTTCTAATTTTATTTTAAATATTTCATCTTCACATTTTTGTTTCAAATCTTATTATTATTATGAATGTTATCATCTTCCTTACATTTTCTTTGTTTAGTTGCCATCTTTGACAATGATGATTTTGTTTTTAGATAATTAAAACATCAAATGTTCGTACCTTCCAATAACCTATAATTAAAAAGCAAAACTGAAAAACAATCAAGAAAAATTGACGCAATTAAAAATATTCTGTTTTAATTAATCATTGTGTTATTATTGTTATCACGTTGCGTACAGTTTCTTTGTCTAGTTGCCATCTTTGACAAAGTGATGATTTGGATCTTTTGATTGATGAATCAACAATGAAATTGTTACACTTTCCAATAAATCGATCTGATAAAATTAGAATATCAGGGGAAAAAACCAGTGAATTTGGTTTTGGATGTGTTTATAATTAGCGTTTAATTTCTTTTCCTGATTGAAATCGTGTATTTGAGAATGAACAATGTAAGATTGATAATGCGAGATTCGATAAAATGTAAATGATTCATTGGACTTGAGATTTGTTGACACAGTATACGACGAACAATTTTGTTGAATTGCCAATTCATAGATTGGATTTGAAATTGTTTATTTAAAAAGTTTTTACCCACATTTTTTAATTGCTTTTTTTTCATTCTTTTTTTTTTAAATTAGTTGGAACTTTGTATCAAAGTTTACGTTTAAAATGAAAAAGTGTCAAATTGAACTGTGACCTAATTTTATTATTTTCATTTTTGGTTTAATTTGAAATTGCTGATTCTTATAACTGAATCGAGAAAGAAAGTTTTTTTGTCCTTTTTTTATTTCACTGAATGAATTTGTCGTCAACGAGATGATTTTTTTCACCTAGATATTAGTTTTACTTTTGCAAAACAAGTATTGCAAATTGAAGAGTGTCGGTGTAACTTTAGATCACATCTTTTAGATTGAACGATAAATGTCACTAAGAAATCCAATACGATGCAGTTTTTTGTTTCTCAACCAATCCGGATTAATTTGAATGCAGTTGCACAGGTGTGAATACGCGACAATATTTAACGAGCTGCTATTAAATTATTCATGAATAAAAATGGCAAAAGATGCGTAATTCAAAATCTATGATACAATAAATGAAAAGAAAAGTTGTAACAAATATGGAAGATGGAAAAAGACACGCGGATGCAAATTAGGTAAAACTCAAAACCGAATGAATTAAACTGATCAGGGCAGGAACGTTTTATTATTTATATACCTATGTAAGAACCTGTTTCGTAAAAGCTTTTACGCGTGCTCGCGGTTATCTTTCGACCATTATGCACAGCGAAGTGACTGTACATTGTTTTTGACTATACACATACGTGGCAAGGCAAAAACAACGCAATGTCATTTTTTAAATCCTGTACGTGAATTTGCTTTCAATATTTTACTTTTGACCATTTGGTTTGCTGTTTCTACAATTTCTCGTTTCTTCTTACAGATGATCCAGTTTTCACGGAATTGGTGTGGCAGGCAGAGTGTGCAATTGATAATGAAATATACCCTGAGAGAATCTACCAAGGTTCCAGTGGGAGTTACTTCGTTAAAAACACAGCTGGGGTATGACAAAACTCATTTAAACAAATATGAATAAATTATCAGAATGATTGTTACAGGTATGAAAGAATGGGCGATTGTTAGTGATAACATTTTTATTTTGCAGAAAATAATTGGTGTGTTTAAGCCAAAGGATGAGGAGCCGTATGGACGTTTGAATCCAAAGTGGACAAAATGGATGCACAAGCTTTGTTGTCCCTGTTGTTTTGGGCGAAGTTGTTTAATACCAAACCAGGGTTATCTGAGCGAAGCTGGCGCGAGTTTAGTGGACCGCAAATTGGGTCTGGGAATCGTGCCGAATACGAGGGTTGTAAAGCTTGTGAGCAAAACTTTCAACTATCCACGTCTGGTTAGGGAGAAAGCGCGGATGAAGCAGGCGATTATGTATCAGTTTCCTGCGGTGGGCTTGCATTTCAATCGCATCGGGTTGCCACCAAAAGTCGGTTCTTTCCAAGTGTTCGTTGACGGATACAAAGACGCCGATTATTGGCTCAGACGATGGGAAAGCGAACCTCCGCCACCAAAACTCGCCGAACAATTTCAACTGCTGTTCGAGCGACTAGTCATTTTGGATTACATCATTAGAAATACAGATAGGGGTACGCTATTCGAAATGTTATAATGTTCATGTTCATTTGTTCTTTTTTGGATGAAAAATTGGTACTGCAAATGGTCTGAACTTTTGAATATGGTTTGAATGAATGCTTCAAAAGAGCAGCTTTGATAATTTTTATTTTTATGATATGCATGATGAAAGAGCCGCAAAAAATTCTTTGCGGAGAGTTAAAACGGATTATTGTTTTTATTTTTTGGGCTTCGCTTAACTTTTTGTTAAAAGAGGATGCGAAAATTGTTTTAGCGTGTGATGGAATGAGCTGGCGGATGGTACAAAGGTACAAAGAAACGATCATGAGTTGATTCAAATTGTTCGTTGCAGGTAACGATAACTGGCTTATCAAATACGATAAAACAGGCAACGATGTGAAAATAGCCGCCATCGATAATGGCTTGGCTTTTCCATTTAAACATCCAGATTCGTGGCGAGCATATCCTTATCACTGGGCTTGGCTTAGTCAAGCCAAACAACCTTTTTCCGACACAACCCGGGAGCTCGTGTTGCCTCAACTCTCAGATCAGAATTCAATACAAGAACTGTGTGACGATTTGTACAACCTTTTTAAGGTAAATTCAACATCGAATCTACATTATTTTTCACTCAAATAAAATGTCAAATATTCTTATCATTGTTTGGCTGATGCATTTTTGTAATTTGCAGCAAGATAAGGGCTTCGACAAACATAACTTTGATCGACAGATGAGCGTGATGCGAGGTCAAATACTTAATTTACAGCAGGCTTTGAAAGACGCTAAAAGTCCTGTTCAGTTAGTGCAAATGCCAGCGGTCATAGTTGAGAAGTGAGTTAAAATGAAGAATAGTTAAGATGTTATTCCTTCCGTTTTCTAAACAAACTAAAATTTACACTAACAATTTTTATTTCAGAGCCAAAGGTACCGGAACGACGAGATTGTTTTCGTTTTCGGATACGTTTACTCAGCGCTTCCAAAACAAAAGTCCATTCTTTTCATGGTGTTAAGACAATTCAAACTCGTCGAGTGATGCAACTTCCATTAACGAAATGTTTGCAAATATTTTTCGGCCGTTTTTATTATGATTTTTTCATGTCTGAACCGCAGAGTCAATTCCTCATCATAGAAGCGCGAAAAAAAAAATAAGAATAACATATGAATAGAAAGCAAAAAAAATAAAAAATAAAAAATAAAATAAAATAAAGAAAAAGGAGAAAGATGATATATCTTTTGTGTTGAATTATAAATAATACACTTAACATTTATATTGTATACAGTAAATATACACAGACTTAGTGTTCTGAGATACGATAAATCAATCAAGATGTAATTTAATTACAAATTCATCTACGAGAATAAATGTCAGTAACAAGAATCTATGAAAAAAAGAGAAAACAAGGGGGTATCATTGTGACTGAGTTCGCTATTACATTGTTCCGTGTTTTGACAATGCCTGTGCCAATTGAATTGCGACTAAAACAAAATATTGTACTATCGAACATTGCATTCCACACCGATTTTTGATTTATTTAGTGCCTTCGATAATAAAAAAGGGAAGCAATTATGCAATTCTTGAATTGTATATTTGAATTGAAACGAACGAAGCAAAGACGAAATATATGTATATGAAATGTAACTGTAGATAAACTTATGTCCCATTCGTATCTTTTATTCGTCGTATAATTTTTGTGTACTTTGTTACCGAATTAGTACGTGTCTGTTTTTTTTTTGTAAATACATAACCATCGACACCAGTAGGATTATCTTTTACATCAATTTTTTCGTTATTTATTATAATCTACACTACAGTTCTTTGTATTGTATGTGTTTATAAGTTTTGTCAAAACGAGGATTTAAATAAAACTATTTTTGAATCGTAACAAAGTTTGTGCATTGCGAATGATCTTTTGTTCTTTAAACTTTCATTTAAAACGTAGTCGAAGAATTGATAGGCGAGTTAGAAATTATGTTGCCAGTTTCAATATCGACTGCAAGTTTTGGAATGAGCTGAGTAATTTCATCTCCCTCGGGTGAACTTACTTTAATCGATTCCACAAAACTTTCGGCAGTGACGTATCGCAATGTCGATGAAATTTGTTTGTCTGTTCGTTAAACAAAAATTGAAAGAGCGACTCATCCCTTGCATCTGCTTGATGGTGATTTATAATTTTGTTCAGACTTTATAAAGGTCCTGTGAACTCTCTCTTGCAGCATCATTTCTTCAAATTGCTTTATTATACTTGTAGAGCTGCAATTCGCACATTGCAACGTGTCAGACAGAGTGTCTTTGAGCGCTTGGAGTATTTGAACAAATCCAACCGTTTAGACTGCTGTTATTTCACGAAAATCTCTTGCGTCACTGCAGATAGACTTGAGCACACCGAGTGAAAACAAATTAACAAATATTGTGCCTCGTTTGAGATCAGTTTTCAAGTGGCTACGTGAGTTTTGATTTTGAATGTTGTTAGACAAATAAGTGCAATCCTTTTCAATCATAAAAACTTTGAACAAAATTTGTAGCAATTCTCTTTATTGGAAAGTGAAGTTATATCTCGAAGTGTGAATTTACTTGGAAAGATTTTTTTCGCTTGCGATTTTGATGCGATAAATGAGACTGAATAATTCATAAATATGTAGGCCAAGGCAATCGTTATTGATATTTTTTGACACTTCCAATAACCGAGATTCCGCGCAGAGGCAATAAATCTGTCATTATAATACATATGATTTCTATTTTTCTTTATTATCATATTTATACGTTTTATCTGCAATATCACATCTGTGTCAGACGCAAGGCTGTATTTCATTGATGGCAAATTTAATACTGTTTAAAGAACTTTACTATAACAAAAATAAAAATGAAAAAATTGGTGTCTTAACAATTATTAAAATATTGCATTTTTGCTAAAAGTTTATCATTAAACGAGGATAAATTGTTTCAATTTCAAGTTTAGTTTAGTGCTGCTAAGAAAGAGATTATCAATTAAATAGTTAAGACATTTTGCAAATCTGAATTTCGAAATACTGTTTAACTCATTTTGTGTCAAGCAAGCTTGATTAAAATATGTATCAAAATTATGAATTCACCAAGTCTTCCTTGTAAATTTTGATGTATTTTTAGTTATTCATTCAGTTATTTAACAGATGAAATATTTTGATGAGATGAAATGTAACTTCAACACCAAGCAAGTTACATTTAAAATATAATAATAGGTGATAAAAAATCACGATAAGAAACTTGAAAATACCATTTTCTAATTTTCTAAATTTAATTTACATTTTATTTAAATTCTGTTTAAATTCTTAATTACATTTAAAAATGTTAAAATTAATTCTTCAGATAACAATGAATATGTTTTAAAAGTTCTTATATGAATTAAAAAATGTTTTTTGGTACATGGAAATAAATAAAAAACAGTTACGCATGGAAAAAATATTCGAATAATATAGAATAGTAAAAAATGAAATTAAAAATTCTGCTGTTCAGATTGTTATTAAAATCTAGCATTTGAGTTGTGATCTGTGAACTAGTTTGATTAAACTTATCGTTTACTATTTGTCCTACCCCGTTTAGATGTTCATAAGTCTTATTAACAGTCTGACTGAATTCTTTATCAGCAAAAATTGTAATTTCTTTTATTTCATTTTTCATTTGCTCATGAAGCTCTTCCAAATGTTTATAATTATCCACCAGATTGTTCCCAAAATCAACCACCTTAGTGGAATAAAATAAAAGTTGATCCTTCACGTCAGTTTCCACGTACCGAACAAAATTTTGAATTTCTTCCACTGTGCCATTTAGTTCTGGGTATTTAATTGCCAAGCAAAGGAGAACATTTTTTACCTTATCTATTTCATGGAAGAGCGTTTTCTTGATCATACACCTTTTTAACGTTGTCGGCAAAGTTATCAGTTTTCTGAAACCTTTTGCACTTTTGTAAAATAATAATGCTTCTTCCGTCGCTGATTTTTTGCCCCTTTTTTCTTCTACCTGATGCAAAGAAGGCATTTCTTTATTAAAAAACTTCTTTCAATCAAAACATTCGTTGATTAAACATTTGTTGAAACAACTAAACTACTTTTTTCTATTAATCAATTTTTTCATCATGTTTCGAAAACGGAAAAATATATGTGAAAATGACATTCCGGTCGAAATTGAATTTACAAACCAAAAGCGCACCGAAAACAAATCCATAAATTCGTCTATTTTATCGGACACGAAATTCACTGTGACATCCATTCAAACTTCTAACACCCTTCTTTCGCCGCGACTCATCTGTCAAACTTTATCATTCTCCAAGTTTTCCCTGCATTTGAATTCTTTTCATCTTTTTTCAACTTCCCCCTTCTCCCCCTTAACAAAGTGTATTCTTTCATTTGATTTTTTGTTAAATTTACTCATTAATTTTTTTTCCCTCGAGATTTTTCTTTTTTTTTGTCAGATACTTCTTGAATGAAACAATTTGTATTGTATACTCTTTAATTAATTTTCTCGTCAGTTAAAGAAAGTTGCTAAAAAGGTGAAAACAAATAGGGCTTACAGTT
>JAAMPD010002370.1:0-15393 GCA_025266255.1 Trissolcus basalis
CCGTGTAACAAAATATATTCTATTTATATTTTATAAATTTATATAATGAAATTTATAAAATAAAATATAAATTCAATATTATACTTATTGCCGGAATATATTTCTACACGAAAAATATATTTTGTTTATATTTTCTAAATATATTTTCCGTCCGTGCGGGAATATAATAATTATAACAATCAAAATGTAAGTGCCAATAATACAAATAAAATTCAATAAAATGTCGAGATGATCTTCTACTGAATTGTGTCACGTTTTTGTGAATAATGAAGTTTCATTGTTTTTCCTTAGTTCGCAGAATTGTTGGTCATGTTTTTGACTTCAGCAAAATTAAAACATCCGCGCTTTTATTAAATAATTGGAATAGAGTTTCTATTATAAAAAGTTTGAACGGCGAAGTTTTTATTTCACTTTTATTCGGGGTTTCTGTTCAATCGAAACATCTCAAAAATTCTTTTAATTTCCAATTAATGTTACTATGGAGTAGATCACTTCAATAGCATTCGAAACTAATTTTTTCACGTTTATCATGAGCATGTAGACGTATTTCATTTAAGCAGACAAAAATCAAAGGATATTCCAGATAAGCCAGTGAAAGATTTGTTAGTACTCTATATATGTTAGTATTCTATAACATTTTAATTTAATGCTGATAAACTCAACGATCGATAGAAACACTTTGCCGCGCACCTATACACGCGTCTAGGGTCACTATACATATTGCATGATCGTGTGTTACTAAAACCAAGGGAACAGAAGATAGACATCAGTTACTTGTTCGTGAGTTGACTTATGTTGATGAATCTAATGCTCTTGTTGTGTAATTAATCCGGAGGTTGTACTAAGACGTGCAATGAGTGACTGACTCATCAATACGATTCAATTTCTCGTTTTGTCTTAAGAGATATGCAAATCGCTTCAGATTTGTTCAACATTGTTTATGTTAGATTTGATATAATACCATCATTTATCTACTATTGCCTGTCATTTAACAATCTCAGAATATCAAATCAAGTTGAAACTCAAAATATTATTTTTGCAAAAATCTACCTGGTAGTTGAGAGAAAATTGAAGAACAGAACCAAATCTCTTGAGCCAAGAATAACTTTCTTGACTCAATAAATTGACGGTTCTAATATTCAGACAAGAATATTACTTTGTTCGAACAAAAATTTTTCGTTCATTTAGTAAGAGCAGTTGGCTCACTTAGCAGTAACCAGTTAAGTATATATGTAATTCTTATGACGTTAACTAGTTATAATTATGTGAATAAAAAATTACATTGAAATTTTGTAGGTACGAATCTTATTTCAATAATGTCACATATTACTCCAAATGTCAGAGTTACTACAACTGCCATCAATATTTGGTCTTTTAAGTTCTAATAAAAATCTAATTAGTTTCATAATTCATTTGTCAGAGTTGAATTAAATAATAATTCTTTATTGAATTTATTGAAGAATATTTCCGTGATGTTATCTGTTTATTTCATTTGTTCACCTTCTACATTTTTTGATTCAATCGATAATAAATAAAATATTGTAAAAGTTGAACATGTAATTGATGTGTGACAGGTAAAGTAAATTGTGCTTTTCATGTGAAAAATACTTTTTAATCATGTAGTAATAAAATTACACAGGTCAAAATAAACATCATAGTTTATGATGTGACAATTGCACGTATCACAAAAGAAATTCGATTGCTGCAAGTTAATTTCATCAAACATATGATGCTATTACTGCACTTAACGAAATGATATGTATATATTTTAATTTTTTAAATTAAAATAAAACATTTTATATTTTTATTTTGCGTTCAAATAACGAAAATCACTGTCAAAATATTAATTTGATAGAACAATTTTGAATAAAAGTCTGTTTGGCAGCGTCAATAAAATAGCACTATCACATCTACTTGAACCTTATGTTTTCATCGTCCCTGAACCTGTCACATTTTTGGAAATTCTGTTTTAGTTAAGCCTACAACTATGACGTTTCATTTACATGATTAATTTATAAAAAAAACATATCAATAACTTGATTTAATCAAGAAAAAAAAATTAATTGAAAATAATTATTATCCTCCATAATCACGATGTTTAGACGAGATAAAAACTCGCGCGGGCTGTCATCCCTCACGGACGAAAATATATACTAAAATATAAAAAAAATATAAAATATATAAAAAACATATATAAAATATACAAAACAATTATATATTTTTCGAAAATATAAAAAATATATAAACAAAAATATAAAAATTCTTTATTTTGAAATATATATTGATTTATATTTTCAGTTTATATCATAATTTATAATTTATTATACAGAAAATGTGTATAAATTTATATAAATTGTATATATGACATAAAATATATTTTTATTCTATACAAAGTTCATATAAATTCTACATTTTTGAATATATATTAATTTATATTTCTTGTTTATATTATAATTTATAATTTATTATGTAACAAATCTATATGAATATACTATATAAATTTATATATATTACATGATGTATATTTTAATTGTATATGTAATACAAATTAGTCATTCAAAAATAATATAAATAAGTTTTATTTAAGAAATTCATTACTAAATCAACAAATCATAGTTTTTCATGTTTTCAAAAAATGCTATTTTGTTTATTACTCATGACTGCACAAATACATTAAACAAGTCGTTCATTACGTGTTGGAAGTTTACATGCTACGAATCCAAATTTTCTTATTGCCATAATAATAACTTTTTCTACAATTGAAGAGCAACGAACGACTGCCAAATCTTCACTCTTGTCTTTTAAAATCATCATATGATCTAATTTTACGTCGCGCGCAAGTAAAACGTTAGATCGCGAAAAGTAATACCCTAACGCATAACACTGTCGCGATTGATCGGCTTGAATAACAATAAATTGTTCGATCTCAAAAATATCGTTTGATTCTAATAGAACAGTATAATTATTTCTTTTTTGGACCTTAACATAATTTTTTGAGTGAATCATCTCATTTTTACATTTAATTCGCAAGTAGTATTTATATTGGGATCCAAAGTTTAATTCAATATTAACTCGGTTAAATGCTAAAAAATGTCTGCGTGATAACATTTTAGTTTCACATCCACCAATCAGTTTTATATTATCAATTGATATCGACGCCTCTTGATTTTTGTTGAATAACATTTTTTGGATAAACATCCGTTCTTGTTCTGTGAATTCGTTTAAACATACATTGTAGAGATGGTAAACCACTTTTCTGAGACGAAAATTATTGCATACTTGCAAAGCTACTGATTGCGAATTTTTAACAAAATTTATAATTGTTTGGTAAAAATCTTCATAAAGAAATGCGCTGTGGGTCCATAAGGGGCCTGAATCGAGGACGCCGTCTGCCAAATGAGTTAAGAGATGCGCGTTAAAAGTGTTGTGCTCTTCCGTTTCATATAATGTTGGAATGTCTTTATCGAATTGTACAAGAAGAGAGTGAGCGGTTGCAACTTCCGATTTCATTACAGAATCTTTAAGTAATAATGATATACCCTCAACCAGTAAGGCCCAATGGTTAACAAACTTTGTTGGAAGACAAACCGCTTTCAATATGGGCAAACTATAAAAAAGAAGCCATGTGACAAACTCGTGAGCTTTTAAATGAGCTCGATCAGACATTGTTCTCCCTACTCGTGTAACCTCCAACGGGGGCTTGATTGAAAGAATCAGTTGATCGACCAACGCAATTTTATCATATATACCGTATTCTTTTCCATTATTTCCCGGATCAAACCAAATGTCAGCAAACCTTCTACAGACCCCTAATCCCACGTTATGCATCCAATCGGCGGGCAATGACCTAATAATGTCAAATCCTTTTAATTTACACAAAATTGATTCTCTTTTAACCCCCTTACTGTGTTGTGCAGCTTGCTCGCGAATTTCTTCTGGCTTTCGTAAGCCTTCCCCGTACGGGTTATCGTCCGAATCTACCAGGTAAACTCTACAGTGCCCCCTCCCTCTAGGTATAGATTTCCCGGGATTTTTGCACAATCCGCACCCGAATTCGCCGTTAAATTGCATAACACCGCGCAAATCACAATTGGCAACACTGTCGCATATGCCCTTCAGTACTCTTACTTTCAAATTTTGTTCGCAACCGTTGAAATTATAATTAAATCCGTTAGTATATAATTTATTACATTCATCGACGAATGGGTGGAAATAACCATCGACGTTAGGTTTTGATTTTCCAAATGAAATGCCAACTATAAAAATGTGTTCTTTTCGCTTTTCAGGAGAAAATTCACAAACTATACAAGTAATTGGATATAATGAAAAACGCGAGCTTTTAAAAATCGGGACACCGTCGTATCCGAAATCTATGGCAATCATGTCGTCTGTTTGATTTTTCTTGTATAAATTACCATCGTATACATCCTCGATCGCATATTTTGACAACTTTTTACGGGTTCTTTGATAAAGCAAATCGTCTCCATAAGTAGAAAATAACATCTCTAACTGAGAAGTGAGTGACAAATATAGGAAAAAGCTACCAGAGTCGAGATTTTTTTCAACATTGATATTTTTTGTACAACTATTACACCGAAATTCAAGTTGGTCTGGAGTTAATTCACCAATATAACTGTTACATTCGTTACATACGTGATGTATCGAGGTATATGATGCGAAGGTGTCCCTGATTTTATGCGTCATGTACTTAGATTGATAAATCTCGCCTTCTTGAACTATTAATTTGATAAATTCCATCAAATCTTGATACGCGGCTGAATTTAAATTATGTCTTATCCTTAAGGAATTATTTAAAACAAACGTTTTTAAAACATTAAGTGAAAATCCGCGATATCGAGAACTGTCAATTTTGTTCTCAGGCGTAGCGCGCTCGCCATCGCTCAAACGGGCACATTCGTCCTCGGATGTCGCGTGCTCTTGTCCACTCGAATTTCCATGTGCTTCCTCTGACGTGGAGCTCTCTCGTTCACTCCTTCTAGCGCATTCGTCGTCAGAAGCAGCGTGCTTTTCTTGACTTGAACTACTGCATGCTTCTTGAGATGCAGCGCCCTCTCGGTTTTTTGACCGGGTGCGTTCCAAATCTCTTGATTCAGGTTGATTCGAGGTATCAAATCCTAACGAGGCCTGTCAAGAAAATATGTTGTTAAAAATAAATAAAACTATTTTAAATTATCAGAGCTTGTTATTGTACAAATATATATATACACTGAAAAAAAACTTACTGATATCAAGTATATAATATACTTGAAAAAATTTACTCGGATTAAGTATATTTCACTTGAATCAAGTATATTTTAACTTTTTTCAAGTTTTTGTAGATTGAATCAATCGAATTTTACTTCACTCAAGTATATATATTCTTGTATATATGTGAAAATATTTTCTACTTCATTTAGGTTGAATATACTTGATTCAAGGTAGCATTTTTTTCAGTGTATTGTATATAGTACAAAAAGAATAATATACCTGATCTGAGTTTCTTGTATCCTTCGATGTTGAAGCATTATTACCAGTCAGAGTGCACTTGGAATCGTTCGGCTCACTTTAAAAAACAAACCGTTTAATAAAACGTATCAAATTTCAGTGATTTTCTTTTTGATATATTTTCATAAATTTTTATCATGAAAAAACATGTTTTTTAGAGATTTTATTTAATTTACGTGTTTTTACACAGAGAGAAAAGTGATAATTTTTATCAAAATTAGTTTAATTTTCACCAAATAATTTTATAATTAGAGAACAGAATCCATTTTTGATATAAATTATCAAACTATTTGGTAAAAAATACCACAAAATTGAATGATTTATATTACATTTTTCCTTATTATCATTTAATTTTTACCAAAAAGTTTGATAATTTTTTTGTCAAAATGATTTCTGTTTTCATTCTTAAAAAACAGTTTGGTAAAAATCGGTATAATGATTCCTGTAAAAATTATCAAACTTTTTTCTCTGTGTAATATTTATTTTCTGAACAAAGTAAATTTTCAATTTATCAATTTCATTGTATACATGAAAATGTAATTTTCATTTGATTATCGTAAAAATTTTTTACAATACACTTTTAATTTGAAAATTAAAATTACATTCGAAAAGTTGGAATAATTTTTAAGAGTTTTCTTATTTATTGCAAAAACATACTTAGAACTTTCTCCACTCGTTTTCTTACGCTTCCAGTAGCGAGCTGTTCTTGTCGGAACGTCAGTGTCGCTTCGATAGAAGGAATACTGCCTACGTTTCTGAGAATGTTGATCCATTCTGTTTGTGCTGCTAGACATTTAAAGACAAATTTATTTTCTGTATTGAAAAAACGTAATAATAAGGAATTTTAATTGAAATTGATAAACGCAGAATAAAAAAAGGATTAAAATGATTTTAATCATTAATTTGAATCAGTTAAAATATTTAATTCAATCAAAAAACTTATGTCTTCGCACTAGTCAAAACAATATGACAAATAAGTATCACTTACAAAAGTTTTATTATCTTAGCGAAAAATAAAAAATAAAAATAAATAGAAACTGAAAGAAACTGGAGTGAATAAACAAACAAATTTAGATAATAAGTTTTTTTTATAAAACAATAATACCGTTTTAATAAATTCAAAAAAAGTTAAATATCATAAGAATCAATGTAAACATATATAAATAAATATATATATAAGTAATGACATACATTCGAAATACACGTTTTTTTGCGAATCAATATATATATCAAATAAAAAGAAAGAAAAAAATAGATTTAAAGAAATAGAAGAAAAAATTTTCTGGTGTATAAAAATAGAACTACAAATACCGAATTGAAATTCTGAAGATTAAAAAACAATTTTAGAACGAATATAAATATAAGTATTGATAGAAAATAATCATAATTACCTGAGAAAAAGCGGCCAGTTTTTTTGAATATAAGTTCTAGCGCGCAACCACTAGATTTTCCAAAACTGACCTAGTGACGTCAGAAAGATGATTCACGTCGAACCATAATATGCAGTCGCACACTTTCTTCCACTCGCGCCCTCTATTTCTTTCAGTTTGTTCCTTTCGCTTGCTACCACTTCCACCTACCCTCTAAAATGCCTACTCTTTATCTTGACACTGAACGTGTGCGGTATTATATATTAATGATTTCAATGTACCAAAATGTTTGTAAAAAAAGTATAAACAAACACCGGTGATCAGACCGGCATCGTCAACAATCAGCCGCGCGCTTTTTCCTTTCTGTCCCTCTCTCACCCTCTTTGTCTACGCACATTCCACCATAAAGTCAGTCGTGCACAAGCGTTCTGATATCTTCTTTTGTTAGATTTTTGTAAATTGTTCGTGAGTGAAGGTTGTATTCGTAACGTAAAAAAAAGACATTGTTTATATCGTTGAGAACTGTTCAAAATTCAACCATTTTAATCAACGCATAAATTTGCTGTTCAGGTAAGTTTATGATTATGAAAATATTCATATTGTTTACATAACTTCTATTGAAATATATAGTATAACCTCACTTTTTTGAATATTTTTATTCGTATGAAATCAGCTATAGTGGTTTTTATTCAAAATAAATTTCTTCAAACAAAATCAAGATCGGATTACAAATACTTCTAACAATTTTTAGGTTAATAATAATTAAAAAATAAATAATTTGTATAAAAAATATAAGCATTCCGAAAACATCAACTTGTTTATTAAAAAAAATATAAACTTAGAAACTATATAATTTTCTTGCGTGACATTTTTTATTTATATTATTGTTTAGAAAGTTAACTGTTTTGTACTTTTTGTTATTTGTTCGAAATGATTTGAATTAGTTTTGTGTTCCAGTAAAAATGCCAAGGCCTTCGTTAAAGGATAAAGGAGAGGCGAAAAAAATCCCCGGGAAGAAATTTTATGCGTTGGTGAAATGGCTCGGTGGAGAAGATGATGGGAAATTTTCATCGGACATCCCGATTGATTACATCAAAAACTTCGATTACGAGGAATTTTTGAAATGCATCTCAAACGAATACGATGAAGACGACATCACCTACGTGGTAGAGTGGAAAGACTCCAAAAAGAAACCAAAAGGAGGCTGGAAAAATTATGATTGCCTCGTGTTGCAAGTATCAGGTATATTATAAACTATTTTCTTCTAACTTTTTTCTTTCAAAAATAACTGTTTTCCTTCCTTTTATTCCCTGAAAAATCAAAAAGAAGTTCGAAAATATATGTGTTTTGATCTTTATAACTCTTTAAATTCAGTAAAAAAATTGAATAAACCAAAACAAAAATGATAAAATTCTAAACCAAAAAAAAACTGAAGAAACTTATTTTTATTTTTGTAGAAAAAAAATACAACAATAAATTGATGTCCAATTTCGATTTTTATACGATAAATTTTTGTCACGCAAATTTAATTTTAATTTGATAATTTCAGATAAATTAAATGTTTTAAAACAAGCTCTAAAAATGTACGGCGGGAAAGAGTCGAACAAACAGGAAGAGATGCAAAATGAAGATGCCGATTTGTCAATGAAGAGTAATGACTATTCAATTGAAGAGAAAAAAAAGAAAAGTCGGCCGTTGGAAGCAGTAGATTTAGATGAACATAAGGAAAATGAGGACGAAAAGTTGGGAAAGGCTGAAGAACGAGATCAATTACTCAATATATGTTCAGCATTCGAAGCTCTAAAAGAATGTAAGATTTTAATTTTGAATGTAAAAATCTGATAAAAGTAAAAAAATTTCATTTTTGAAATCTACTAATTCTAAACAAAATTTTATTCAAGTTAATTTTTTCATCATTTTTAATTCGCTATATGAAAACTTTTCAAAGGAAATAATTATCAACTTTAATTTTTTTGACAATTCTTCTAGCCAATTGTAAATTTGAGTCCCAACTAAACGATCTGATTGTTGGTGTTTCATTACTTACTCACAAAGTACATACGATTATGAGTTTGTTGAACGGAGAAAATGATGCTCTTCGAAAAGTGCAAGAAGAAGCGGAAGTTAAGGTATTCTAATAATTATTCCATTATTAATATTACTATTTAAAAAGATTCATTAATTTTACTCTAACTACAAGATTCAAAAATAAAAAAATCGTTTACTAATATATAGTCAAAATTTCTTTATTCAATTCAAATTATCAAGAAAAAAGTCGGAAAAAGCTACATAAATAAATATTTTTCTATCATTAGAAAATAATACAATTTTGTGTTTTTAATCTGTTCAACAGTATGAAATTGGGAACAAAGGAAGTGCCGTTTTTGTCTCTGCAAATCAGTGGGCCTATATCGACAGTAGAAATTCACCTACTGCACTAGCTACTGCTTTGGTTGATGCACTTTTTGATAAAGATGTACTTTTGCGCAGTAATTATAAAGGAGGTGCAAGCAAAATAAAGAAAGGCGAATCCCAAAACGAAAATACGTCGAAACGCACAGCACTTGACTCTAAGATAATTGATGCTATCAAAGGTAAATTTATTTTCATGATTATTATTATTAATGTTGCATACATGAAATTTTAAAAATGAAATTTTGATTTTTTCAGATCATGCCCGTTTGAAATTTCCGAAAATATATAATTCGAGCCAAATTGGAATAGCCATCAACAATCATTTGTCAAGAATGCGACGTGAAGCTAAAAAAAAATCGAAGGTAACATTTGAAATTTCAATCAATTACGAAATTTTTATTTAATTGAAATCTCCAATTCATATTTGAATATATTTGTTTTAGGATCATGAAATGGAAAGTGCTCCAACCAATCAAAACTCCAACGAATAAGTCGTTCTGTATACGTGAGATTCAATTACCCATATTTTTTTCGTTATCTTATTGTCTCACTTTCATCATTTTCATTTATTTAGTATTTTTCTGTCATATTTCTATTATATTTTTCGCTTTGAACGAATTGATCTTTATGGTGCATATATTAGTTTATATATAGATAAAAACAGTATTATAAAATACGTATTTGAATAGAGGAAAAAATTATAAATTATATGTAACCATGCATTTATAAAAAAAATTATATCTACAAATATATTTGATTTGTATCTGAATATATAAATGTTTTATATTTTTCATTTACAGATAATATGTATATAATAATGTAAAATTTTTATATCAAAATATATATAATTTTTACATTCTAGTATATCAAATTTTTATATGCAAGTATATAAGATTTTTATATTTACATTTTATAAAATTTATATAAAAAAGCGGCAATAGTACCCATATGAATTATATATCCAAATTGTATAAAATTTTAATAAAAAAAATATATTTTTTTTAAATTTTGTTTATATTTTCGTCCGTGAGGGATCAGTCGGCAGTCTGGGAATCAAACAATGATGTTTAAAAATGAATGGAACGGGCGTGGCGAAATTTCCCCAAGGACCGGCCACAGAGATTCTGGCTCGGGGTATATACGCGCTGAAGAATTTATGATCGGTCGCGCATAATTGTGCTCTGCTTTTCACGGATCACGAGTCGACGAATGAAACACAACGTGCTAGAATTTCACAATTATTCGACACACGAATTTTCTCTCCAACTTTATCTGAACACTATGCGAGCTACGTGACCTAAACCAGTGAATTTAAGATGAAAATGAAAGGATTATATGGATATTTGGTCTGTTTAAGTTATTTGGGCAAATGAAATATTATCGTGTCTGTTCTGTTTTTATATGACCTAATATAAAACTGCAATTTTTACATATTAAATAAGTGATGTTCACATGAAAAAATTACATTCCATCCAAAAAAAATATAATTCATTACATTATTGAAATAATGTAATAAATTCATTTGAAATATTTTAATAGTTAAATTGTAGAGCAGCAGAACCAACAATGACATAAATCATGACTTGATCATAGTCTGGCAAATAATTATTTTCACTGATTTAATCATCACTTATATTATCGATCATTCAGTAACCAGAAGTTACATGAGAAACACGCTACTTGAAAAACTAGTCAAAATAATTTTCATTTTGTTTCTGTAAATTTAAAAAAATATAAGGAATGTTCTTGGTAAGTATATTTCCCTATGTATTTTCTTTAAGGGAAACCGTACTGCCCTCAATTTGTTTAATCCCTTCGGTAGTATAGACGAGATATCTCGCCCATTTAAAATTTACTGAACGTCAATTTATTTGAAATGGGCGCGATATCTCGCCTGTAATAGCCAAGGGGTAAATAAGCCTAGAATGTTCCGAACAGTTCAATAAGTTTAAACAACAAACAACATAATTTTCGTCTTATATTTAATCGGCTAATTTCATGTTTGTAATGCTCTTTTAACGTAAATTTTTTTCGATCAAATCATCATTCTGCTTGTACGAAAGTTAAAACTGATGAGATAACACTTTTTACTGTCACAAATAAAATCTAGCCGTGATTACATTTTAAAACTTGATTTTATGACGTGACAGATATTTTTGAACCTGGCAAATCGTCTAGATGACAAGGTGATGAAAGGCTTGTTCACTTTTGATGCGTAGAATGTGAAGCTACATGACAAGATAGTTTATGAATGAAAATATATGTCTATCGTTTGCACCAAGTACACACTAAACTGGAGCATTTATATAGTGCATAAAATATCAGAGGTAATGCATCAACATCCACTCATGTGCATGATTGTGATAATTGAAAACCGTTCATTGATGCAAGCTTGTGTGCAAAGTTGTGGGTTTTTGAATTTAAGTTGGGAAAAATATTTTCGCATCAAAATGTAACGCGAAAATTTCGACATTCTGTGAATGTTGAATGAAACATTTTACTAAAAATATTCGATTAATTACAACGAGAAACCAAGTGTAAATGTTTGTAATTGTACTTTAACATAATGTTAAAATGATCAAAATTAACCCAGAGAGACACAATTTTATACTGTGCTGATAATAAACTTTCTAATTTCGTTACGATCGAACGAAATTTATATTATAATGAACAAAAAATTAAAACACAATTTAAAGCTCTAAAGATACCTGCAAAAACAGATTTATCAAAAATTATTCAAAAAAAGTAAGTGATTAAGTGATGAATCAACTTTTTAGAAAAAACATTATTAGTATTATGTTTATAATCAATTTCAATCAAGCCTTATTGTTTCTGTTTGTAAGTTATACCCTAGTATATTATACAATAATTTGTTTTAAAAACAAAGCGTTCCTTCGTTACAATATTTTATTTTCATCGATTTTTGGTTAAAATTCAACCAAATTATCACTTAACATAAAAAATATATATAAATTTACTTACTTATAATCAAATGAGTCTTTATTATGTTTTAAATCAAATGACCTTGAAGTTGGATTCAGTTAATCATTTTCAAATGAATGAACAAAATTCAGAAAATTTTTACAAATTGAAAAAGATTGAAACTGATTATATACGATTAAAAATGATTAAAATCGTTTTTTTTTTTTTCTAACAAATCTCTTTTTTGCAGAAATGGTTATAGACTGGGTTTGAAGCGCAACTACGGTTAACAAAACTTTTAATAAAGTTCGCTGTATGAAAATATAACAATCTTCGGATACTATAAAATTATGAACTTATTGTTAGCGCAACAAACAACAGTGTTACTTCTGTACATTATATTAGATATTTCCAAGACTTTCAGAGCGTCTCAGACTAGTGAGTCTTGATTATTTACTCGTTTTTTATGTACAAATTTAAGGTAAGCATCTTGCTCCAGGCACAATGTTTGTATTTGTTGTTCATGCAGAAAGCAATTTTTCTGTGCTTGAACTATACATTTTATGTTTAACCAATATTGAAGATTTTTATTTTTGTTGAATTCATATTTGAATCATATCATATGTAGACTCGTCACTGTGATTCCTTGATCATTCAAAAACAACATTGAATCTCAAATCAAAGGATAATTATTTTGATCGTGTGTAATTGTGATTAATCATAATCTAGAATATCTTAGGCTTTTTACGTACTTTTTCATAAATTTCTCATAAATTTTTTTATAAAAAATGTTTTGTAAACAGAACAATTAATAATCAACGTCTTGAAATAGAAAAAAAGTAGATAAATTGTTTTATTAATAAGACAAATTCATTTTAATTATAATTTTAACATTTTCGCACTTGAGTGTTCATTAATTCTGAACTTGCGTGTTAGTGTATTCTTGATAATCTTTTAAGCATCAGAGAAATACGCAGACATGCGTGAGATTGGAAATAAGATAACATAATGTTGAAACATCAAACGCACTTGTAGTGTTTCCGGCAACATTTATAATTTCTTGTTCTTTACTGAATTGAATGAAGAATTATTGTCTTTAAATCAAGAAATAATTCAATACATTCACTGTAAATGTACAAAAGAAATTCTACTACTGTCAGAATGGAACTTGATCAAATTATTAAAAACTGATTAAAATTCTTTTGTTCCAAAACTGTGTCATTCCAACTGATTACGATATAAATTCGGGATTACAAAAATGAATTATAAAAAAAAGTTACAGGCGTAAATTTAAATGTTTAATATTGCAAATGGTGAGTAAAATTTTCATTCACACAATTGGTATTAATATTCCATATTATAATATGAATGAATTTCAGTTAAATACTTACAATGATAATATATACTCGCATCAGAATCACCTAAAAATGAAAAAAGTCAAATTTAATTACTCAGCATTCAACTTTCTGACGAATAAAAATGTTTTTCAGGGTGGATCTATATTGTCTATACTATAATTATTAAAATTAATATGAAATATGTTTAATTAAACTTTTAACTTTTTTGTGTATAACAAAATTTTCAAAATAATTTGAAGCTTGACTATATCGTGAGAGAAATATTAAGTTAAAAATTCATATCACTGTTATTAAACTGAATGCAGAAAAACAAAAATGGTCATAAG
This sequence comes from Trissolcus basalis, assembly GCA_025266255.1. Classification (NCBI taxonomy): domain Eukaryota; kingdom Metazoa; phylum Arthropoda; class Insecta; order Hymenoptera; family Scelionidae; genus Trissolcus; species Trissolcus basalis. The sequence continues at coordinate 13,897 of JAAMPD010002370.1, forward strand.
TCATCTCAATATTGACACAATGTCATATCAAAAATCGGTTTTTATGGTAGAGAGAACGTCCATGTAAATGGTGAAGTGATATGAATTTTTCAGATGATGATATGATACTTTTTGTTATTTTCAAGTTAATTTAGTGTTAATTTCGCATATCCAACGCATTCAATGTCATTCATTAACAGCGACGTGAGTTTTTAACAGTTTTTTGTTTTGTTTGTTTGTTTTTTTTTCAATTGTACAAATCATAAAAAAGTTACTTGGGTCACAAAATAGTCTGAGCAATAAACACGCTACATTATTCAGAGGTACAACATTTTGCCATAAATTGCACTATCAAAAGAGAAAGAGATCGAAGATGAAGGGGGGGGGGATTACAGCATAGCAATTTGAAGGAAACGTCGCGCGCTTTGAAATGAATAGTTTTCTGAAATGCGATGTAAATGGGGAAATGGAAATTCGGGAGCAATGAAATGACACGAGTTCGATGGATCGAAAAGGCTGTAGCACACAGGAAAAGAGAAATAATGCGACGGAGAAAGGACTGAAAATCGGTATATTATGAATTATGCATGTAAGGCTGTTGGTGGCGTACGTACAACATCGATTGGATAGGAGTGCGTTGTAACTAAACGTATCAAACGTTCCACGTATCAGCATCAAACGCGTCAAATTTCAAGTTCTGTTGACATCGATTCGAATTCCAAATGCATAGTTAATTTCGCAATACATTACTCAGTACGTACACAAATCAGATTCTCCAACCGCTTTTTGAACTAAACTGTGTTGTCACTCGAGTTGTCACGCGGAATTTTGTCAATTTAATTTTACAGTGTTGTTTATTAACGTTTCACTATTATGTATGCATACAAAATGAAATAACTTCTTATATATTCAAATATCAAAATCGTTTAACCAAAGTTTCATACTTGAAAGTTCAATTGAATTATGCAATTTATGCATAGAAAAATGAAACGAAAATAACCCAGTAAATTCATTGATTATTTTAAATTATCAATTGTGAATAATTTATCAATTACAATGTACACGGAAATTATATAGTATTGAAGCAACAACACTTATACAAGATTTAAAAGTCTTAATATAGATTAATAACTAGTTGATTTGTAACTGATTGAAAAAAATAGCCGATCAATAAATTCTTCTCGTAACATAACATAAGAAATTCTATGTCAAATTAAAATGATATTGGCAGTATTGTAATTGCCCTAATTAATGTAAAAAAAACTCTAGAAAAAATATCCACTTTTTTCTATTCTTTTTCGAACAATCAGATTATCGAGAAAATAATTTTACATCATAGACAAAGTATTTTTACAAAACAAATCGAACCCAATTATAACTTATTGAAGGAACACTAACAGAAATTTTATATCTAAAATTGCTATTTTTGTATTAAAGTAGATGTATAGGATGAAGTGTAGTAAAAATAACTAATATAAGCAAGAAAAATTCTAATATAATATCATATATTACATATTG
>JAAMPD010002371.1:0-15398 GCA_025266255.1 Trissolcus basalis
AAACCGGAGCTTAAAATGCCAGCTTCAAAAATCATTCAACGAAAAATTTTTTTACCGTCAACAGATGGCGCTGTCGGCGAATGTCCAAAAACAACTTTTGTTTAAAAAATTGTCAAACTTCAATTTAATGTAGCAACTTCGTGCGCTCTGGTTTAGTGTATTAACTTTACAGATTCGTAAAGTTCATACGTTTTTGAACAATTTCGGAAAAAAAAACACTCAAAAACATTAACAATTGTCAAAGTTATTGTCATTTGAAAAAAAAATGTTTTTTTCTCGTTATTTGTCAATAACTTTCATTAGATCCATCAGAAAAGATTCGTTTCGTTCGAATCAAAGCTTACAATTTCATCTATCCAAAAAGTATCAAAATGAACCACGATATTGAACTGTTACAGTAAATACACGCGTTAACAATAGACCTGGATCTAATCGAAGTTGTTGACATTTTTTTCTCAAATGCCAATAACTTTTAGGTGGATCGTTAATTTTTGTGCGGAGTGTATTTGATTTCTCACTTTCTGAATTTGATTCGTCACTTATTTTGTTAGGCTATTTGAATGCAAAATTTGTTGGAAATCGAAAAATTACTGAACTTAGTAATTGAAATAAACTGGTCAATACTTGCGGAAAAAGTTCTTCAACATGACGAATTTATAAAAATTTAATGATATTGAATGATAAGATCTCAGGTTAATTTTTTTAGGTTGATTAAGAATAATGCAATAGTTACCTTTGTTAACTCTTCATAATTCACTGTATTATTTTTTTGATTCAAACTTGCTTTTGTTTACTTTATGTCGTCGTTAACTTTTTAGTCAAGAATGTATTCGATTCAAATTTGAGCATATAGGTTAGGTCAAAGATAAAGAAAACAAGCGCATTAGTTTCGATCAAACACGGAAAACAATATTTTCAAATCAGAAAAAAATTGAATCAACTGAGAAGTCAATGAAATCATCAGATTATATAAAATGATCACTGCACTACGACAACTCGATCCAGACATCTAGACGATCAATGCTCGGCGGCAAATTTGTCGCATTTGAAATCGCGTAATCGTAATTTCAGAAACGCGAGTGCAGGCGGCAAGTTCGGGTTTAAAATTGCGCAAGCACCAGGTCATCGTGATAAATGTAACGCGGGTGTGAAAAATGTTCTGAGAAAAACAACATACCGAATGGAAAATTATTATTGTTAATCATTATACTAGTAAATATTTCTTTCTTAATCATATATATTTGTTTTCCACTTGAAATTCACTATTAATTGAATAAAACGAATTTTAAACTGTTTAAATTGTTCAAACATTGAACTTTTTGAACATGTTTGAACTTGTTCGAACAGTTCATGAACTTTCGAACTTTTGACAAGCCTAGTTGACACAAATGAAAAAACGTAGTAAGTGTAGTATGCAGTGGATTGTCAATCAGTTGATGCAAATTTACATGTCAACGACATATTGATAAAATAAATCTCGAAACCTCAAAATTACATTGTATGTGTCAGGTCTGAACATTGAATGATAGGCATAAAAGTGCATTGCAAAAACTCTTCCAGTATTCGTGACCGCTCTGGGGGTTTGATTACTCGTCCCAAGTGACCAAAGTGAGGTTATGTCTACGTCCCGCAGACACCTCAGGGGAATCGGATCCACTCCGTGGATTGCAACTTGGGCGAGCGGAGCGTTCCAGAAAACACCTGTCGCTCTCTGAGCTGTGGTGTGCTTTTCGTCCCGGAGAGAAGTGTGTCGTTAAATGGCCCGTACAAGGCTGTTTGGTTTCGAAAATATTTGACTCACTAGTGGGAAAGATTCGCAACGTTCATGCGGCGTCAATGCGTCCCACATCTAACGGTAAAATAAGTGAATGATATTTGAATTTGGAGGTGCCCGGGAGGTGCTGCCACCACGCGTGTGCTGCGCGCACTTGTTGGCACCAAAATGATGTCGAAATCCCGAACAATGAGATTATTCAAGAAACAATGTATTTCCACGTAATAGTATGAGAAATGAATTCTTTTCATGAACATTTAAATATTTTATCCAATATTTCCCGCCATTTTTGGTATTTGCAGTCCATAGCAGCAAAATCTTGTATGATTATGTGATGGACTTTTGCTTTAGCTGCCTTTTCAAGCAGTTAGAAACCTTATTAAGTTGCGTAACATCAAAAGTGTAAATATAGAAAAACATTTATTCAATTAAATTATTATTCGCAATCGGTCATATTAATTGTTTGAACATAGAAATAACTGAATTGAAATTTTATGTTGGCAAAAAAGTGATTTGAGAACTCAAGTCGATTGTATATATAGTAAAAGTCTGATGGCTGGATATATACACAAAAACCTTACCAAATTCTTCAAATCACACGTGAAAACGTTCGTTTCGATTTTTATAATTAAATTAAAATATTTCATTATGCAAAATTTTTTGCAGAACGTTGATTATATCTTGAAATATTTGAGATTTAAATGAAAAAAAAATATATTTCTTCAATTTTCTCAAGAATCATGTATCAAAAAAACATCCGAAATCGATTAATTACCATACTGTGAATACATCACTCTTCATCTCAATCAGGTGAACTAATATTCTATTCTAAAAGCGTAAAACTGATGTTATAATATAATATTCAACGTAATCAGAATATTGCTCATATATGAAATAATCTCAGTAGTACTAATCATTAGTAACATGAACAGACCTGAGAAAAAGTTGAGCGTCTCTTTAAGAGTAAGTTTATGCAAGTTAATAGAAAACGCGAGCGTCTTGTGGAAAGACGCAAAAAATACGCGAAAAGAAGCGTCAAAAATAAGAGGCAGAAATTTGCAAAGAGCGCATTGATAGGCGCGAAAAAGATCGAGCTGAATTTTGTCCAGCTCGCTGTCCTGCTTGGTCGTGCCTGGTCCCAGAGCCGAAGATGATTCATGTGAATGATCAACTAGCTAACCCTCAATATTTTAAGAGTTATTACCGAATCTGGGATCAACATCTCGGAATTTAGGTGGCGTACGATCCACTGCACGAGAATCCGGACAATGATGCAGAAATAGACCTGCATGCTAGAGTCATCGTGGACATCATCCTTGCAAATATTGCCAAGGAAAGAAGCAGCCGTGCCTTTCAAAATTAATTATCTGAGGCATTCGTAGAGAATAAACTGCTGCATGGTTCGCAAAAGATTCTTATTCAAAATAAGATCAAGCACTGATTGTACCAGTTGTACGGAAACTTTAGACAGTAATGAACAACAAATACAAATGTACAGTTAACTGGAGCATGATCTATATTTCACGTAAATATTCAAATGAATTCTTGGCTCATCAATGATAACTTTTTAAGAAGTCGAACAAAAATTTTGAATCGAACAGAAAAAGAAAGTTTGTTGTCGCTAGGGTATTCCACCCCTTAACGACGTAGTAAATTAGCAGACTCTAGAACGTCCCTCAAAAACAGAAACAGTGACGATCGATTGTCAAAACCCTTAAGTTGTATAAATCTAAACTTATTGTAAGATTTGAAAATAGAGACGATTGAAATTCATTTAGAATCCACAGACACGCTCTACGCGGACACCTACACAGACATGGCCGAAAAAAATCACACATACAAGCTCCGGTTAGGCGACGCGTTAAAAATGATCTCCACTTATTCGGGAGAAAATGATCACGCGTCCCTATATGAATTTGTATCAGGTTGTAAAGATGCAAAATTATTATTACTAGAAAGTGCTAAAAAAAGCACGAGCACGATCAATATGAACAAAACTGATAGGAGGTGCTTTGCAACTTTTACGCAAAGAAACATTCAATACAATCGATGAATTATTGGAAGCGATTCAAGAAATTTATTTTTTAAACAAGTCGTCAATTGAAATTTACGGTGAATTTTCATGTCTTGTTCAAAACGATCGTGAAGACGTTGCCACTCATTTTAACCAGGCATGTATGATTCAAAAATAATTATTGGGAAAATTAAAAGGAGAATTAAATAATAAGAAATCACCCGCTGAACGTGCTGTAGAGATAGAAAGAGCTATTGGTAAATATTTTGTTTCGAGTCTGAATAAAGACGTACTTCTATCGATGTCAGAAAGAGAAACACTCAACGAAGCTGGCCCTCAAGCCATTGAAATAGGAGCTATATTAAAAAAAAGAGCTGCTTTTTACAATAAAACTAACACATCGTGCATTTTATGCAAACAAAATGATCATAATTCAAATTCATGTTCAACATCAACAGCGAAAATTGTAAGTTATTGTCAACTCTGCAAAAATACAGAACATACTGCAAAGAACCGTTACATTTTTTATACATGCTAATTTCGTAACGAAAAAATACATACCGCTACAAACTGTAACAATAATCAAAATCGGAACAATAGACAAAAAGTATGCTAAATCTGTAAAAAAATCAGACATACAGCAAAGAAATGTTATTTTTCAGCCGCGAGAGTAGTGCAAAGAACTATTTTTCCTAATAACTGTCACAATTTAGGGCATACTGCTAACGATTGTAGAGCAAATATGTTTTAAATGCGTTAGGAACGGACATTTTTCAAAGGATTGCCGCAGTCGCTTAGTACAAAATGAGAATAACTGGACAACCTCTGCACGAAATAATAATAATGAATCCCGTAACAACAACGATAAATATGAACAATAAGATGATAATTTTACGAAAAAAACAACAACATTATCCGAACCAAGATTTGTACGTTCTGCGATTTGAGAGGACACTTAGAACAAAATTGTTTTGCAAGAATCGCATTTAAAAAATTGAAAATAGCGAGCCAGGGAAGCTTGAAAAATTACCCGTGCCTCCCTGTAAGGGAGGCTCAGCCGTCGACATCACGAAACAATGCGTGAATGTCAAAATAACAATTAAAACATCATCTCTTGAAATATCAAGAGTAGATTCCAACCCTTCATTATTTTTAATTGATTAAAAAGAAAAATTACGTTTAAGGGGAGTTTTTGGTTGTAAGAACTGAAATTTCGATGAACTTTAACATTCTTTCTTGGACATTATTACAAGGAAAAGTTATGAAGAAATTACATATACTAAATAAGCTGACATTCAACCCTTACGGTACACACTATCAAAAAATTACGTAAAAAAAAACTTACACATTGGGTCAATTTGACCCCAGCACTTTAAATGTGATTAACTTTCGTATTTTTCTGAATAACGATCTGAAAAAAATCACGCATATAGTTTAAACCCTAAGGAAGAATACTGAATGGTTATTTAAGTTAATTGTTATAATTTAATTATCAAAAAAAATTGTTGAAGCAAAAAAGAGCGGAAAAAAATTTTTTTTTCAAAAATTCATAAATTTTGTAATTATTATTATTTTTTCATTAAAATTCAGGGGTGATCGTAGCAAAGACTACTCTTTGAAGTAAAAATAAATTCTGAATCGTTACTTCGAGAAAAAGTATTTATTTTGCAGAATGAAGTGTGGAAAATGAAGGTACAAATGAAACATTTTTTTATAGTATTTCAGTTTTATTGTTATAAAAGGTAATTTCATCTTCTTCGGAGAGGTTATCTGCTTCCCCGGGTGAGACTTCATAGAGATGTTCTTTCTTGTCGTCATCCTCCACTAATAAATCTCGCACAGGGCGAGATGTGCCGATACTACAACATATTATCCTAAAAAGAAAAAGTAGATGACAAGTGTGAATTGGCTTTTGTATCGATTGAATCGATTGATTGCATCTTTTAGCTGAATTTACTTTTGTTTCTCTTTCTTTATTGGCTGATTAATTGAGAGCTAAAGTTTGAATTTGCAATTGTATATAATTGTATTGTAAATTTTCTATTTCTTCGATTTTCGAAACTTTTTAGTTTTGAAAACAAATGTTATATTATTCTATCATTTTGTTATAGAATGAGCTTCATTTTTGTTCTAATAAAATTATGTTTAAATTGGATTATACGCATTAGATAGTAGTATGCGAGTATTTCCTAATAATTATTAATTCGTTTTTTCGAGAAAAACAAATATACATTTTCCTGTAATGAAAATTGTATTGAATTTTTTATTTTTCAAATCATGATAATTGAGATATTCAAAATTCAAAATCCAACAGATGCGCGTAGCGCTTTAATTAACTAGTAATTATTAAACTTATTAAAATAAAATATTTTATTGCAAATTTGTTAATACTTACGTTCCAAATTGACGATAAATGCAAAAAAACACACACAAAATATTGCTCCGAATTTCACTAAAATCGACGTCGTTTACACACTTGGGTTAAATTGACCCCAACTTTACTCTAATGTGATCGCGGTCACAGCAAGACAACAGCTGACTAGCTTTAACCGCCTGGACAGTCAGTCTGAAAACTACCCTTAATACCGGTGGCGCTACAGGTCTCAAACCTAACGGTTTGTTTGAGAAAAATCGCTCCGAACAAACCGTGGGGTCAAATTGACCCAGTGTGTAAGTCTAAGGTTAATTGTATACAACAAATATTTTTATATAAAAATTTAATATATGGCGTCATATATACGTGTTTTTGTGAACAGCCTTCTTTCGTGCCCCCACTCACGCAGTGCAGTGTGCAGCCTGTGACAGCCATCTGAAACATAAAAACGTTAATGATTATCGAACTCACGTTAATTTGTGGGGCCATGACCCTTTTCATACTTTTTTTCATCAGCATTTAACATAATGACGGCCATTTGGAAGAAAGTGACTTTCAGGTCTTTTTTTTTTTCGCATCAAAACGTGCTTATAAGTAATAATTTATTGTTCTCAATGTTTTTTAGTTTTGGGGCCCCATGAATTTTATTATCTTTCATTAAAATAGAATAGGAAGCTACATTAAACCGTGCGAGCTGCACTGTGCACCGCGCATTAAAAAATGCCGTTTCTAGAAAAACGCGTTCGAAATTTATGCATACATTAAAACAGTTGTAACTCGTTTGAAATAAATTTTTTCCGACCCACTCTTAGTTCGCGATGCCGGAGCCATATAGTCAACCATTTTCTTCCCCAAACAGATTGTTTGGCTGGACATTTCGGACAACTTTTTTGACACGTATTGACACCTCACAGAGAGCCCTGCTTTGAATTTACAGCTATACCTTTAAGTGGCTGTAACTTTCTTCAAAATGCGGGTGTCGCGGTTGCAAATAAAAAAAAGGACCTAATATTAAAAGAATCTCAGAGAACAAAGGTTTGTTTGCGTTTTAAGGTTGGCACCGCGAGCCCTAGCCTAATCTCTGCCCCCTTCGGTACGCGATCAGTGTTTCGCCGTCCGAAGCCAAGACTGGATGTTTTATGTCGCACCGCAAGTAAAAGAAAGCTAATTGAAGGCGAAAACGTGGCGTTAGTTACTAGTTTATTTGAATTGCTCAATTGTGAGTCAGAGCGACATAAAAATGTACAAAGTTATTGCACCTGAAAATAAAAAGTAAACCTCAAACCAGTCTTATTTGAGCAGTGAGTTGTTCTCCACACCTAAACTATCACATCCCTCGATTTTGGACCGCTCACAGGCGGTAATGAACAATACATCATTGAACATTTAGCGATCCTGCCAGGATCGAGGGAGGATTAGCACCTAACTAGCAACAATTTTGAGTGTTGAATGAGTGACCTGTGCATCATCGGGAGAGCAGAGCAGGCCGCTTGCTCAAGCCGCACGCTTTATCACAAAATAATGTGCGCGCTCGGCACTGACTTATAACTGCAATACTGACAATTTTGCGATGAAGTGACATAATAGTGCCGAGTTACAAAGTGAAAAGAAATTTCCTTTTTTGACACGTGGGTTCACTTCCGGTCCGCCATCTTGTCTTGTTGGCCGTGACTCTAGGCAGTGACGTCACTTCCTGCCATCCCCACTTTCGCTCTCCCAGTGCCGAGACCACGGTTCACTTCGCTCACCGCGCCGCGTCGAGCGCCCCGCGTCTCATTCGCATCCCCACTCCGATAGTGGGCCGCTGACAACTGATCAACAAACGCTGCTTACTATTGCAGGCGCTGCTCACCGCAATCTACAGCTGAACTACAACTGAACCAGAGGTAATTTAACTCCTAGGTATGACAGGCACCGCACACTTTGTTCACGTTTGACATCAGGAGCCACGGACTCTCACGTAGCATATCATCTGTATGCCAAACACAATTGACATCTCTGATTCGTCATTCTTCGAAAACGCTTTGTGCACTTAGACAACCAACATGTTTGATGTAGACACTAACGCCACTTTCGACGAGCTTCTCGTCTCTCAGATGACGTGTTTTGAGAGCATCAACCTTGTATAAAGGCTTCATTAATTTGGGAGAAAAGTTACCTCTCAAGGCAAAAGTGCACCTGTCATACATTCAGACCAATTGGTCGACAAGCCGACGCTTGCATGCTCGCTTGTTATCCATCGCCACAAAGAATCAGCGGCAAGACGTATACTTCACTGAACAAAAGTTCGCTGCCCAGAAGATGGCGCTACTCGAGATTCTTGATGACATCGAGACGTACGTTGCACCTGTTGCACCCGCTTCAGCTTCAACACCCAACCAAGATGGCGCCACCGCACACCTGTCATCAGCAGAGCTGTTCAGTTTCCCCAATCTGCCTCCGAATCTGTCACCGCTCAACTTACCAGAATTTAAAGGTGATTATGACAAATGGGACTCATTTCAAGATTATTTTGAATCAGTTGTTCTTAATGACAAACGTATTGATAATTTGAGGAAGTTACATTATTTAAAAAGTCATCTGAAAAGCGAGCCGCTTAAAATGATCGATCATCTTGTGATGACCGACGCGAATTTTGACATTGCATGGAACACACTCAACGATCACTTCTCTAACAGATGTCGCGCTAAAAATTCCTCGTTCAAAGCATAATTTTATCTGCCTAATCTTTCTAACGAATCCGCTGCGAACCTACGAGACTTGCATGTCAAATTAATATCAATCTCAGGCGCACTTAAAATGACTGGTGAACCCATTGAAACATGGAGCTCGTTTCTAGTTTATTTTTTGTTCAAAAATTTGATCCAGGCTCGCGTAAGGCATGGTCTCTCTCCTTGGGTTCAAAGAAAGATCATACCCAGTTTGAGGAATTAAAAGAGTTTATTTTAAATAGAGCTACCGGTTTAGACGCATTTCATTCAGACAAAGATACACTATGACCTAATTCTGCCAACAAACAAACTCACTCTCATAGTAAGAATACAAACAAACCAACACAAACTCAGTGTCATGCAACGTCAATACAAACAAAATAATGTCCCATTTGTCAAGGAAATCATAATCTATACATATGTTCAAAATTCAAAGACATGTCTGTCAAACAGCGTTATGATTTAGTCAAATTGCAACACTTATGTTCGAATTGTTTGGACAAGCACAAGGCTGCCAATTGTAAAAGCACGTTCACTTGCAAGGCACGTCATCACACATTATTGCATCGCCTTCAGAATACCTCTGACTAACAGTCATTGGATTCCCCTCCTCTTGTGAATAATTCGGAACATTTCGCGCCATCGGGTTTTCAAACAACTAATGAACAACCTAATCAATTGCATTCACATTTAGTATCAAACTCTGCTTTCTTTACATCTAACATTCTCTTAGCGACAGCCACGGTTATGGTGCACGCTGATAATGGCCGGGCGGTCAAGGTGCGGGCACTAATCGATCAGGGTTCAATGCGCACTATGGTTACCGAGACACTTGTCAATTGTCTCGACGCGAGAAAACAACGTATGAACAAGGGAGTTTCAACAGTAGGGGGCGCCAGTGTGTGTACAGTGAAAACGGGCACTTCAATCGCAATCACTCCTATCAACACACCCCTATCAGTCCTGCGTACTATCGCACTCACTCTGAAGTCTCTTACTAACTATATTCCTGATCCTCGAAATTCAAATATGAATTGGCCGCATCTCTCCGGCTTACCTCTTGCCGACAAAAATTTAGCTAGCTGTAAACCTATCAACCTTTTGATAGGCGCCGACCTCCATGGACTTCTCATTCTCGAAGGACTTGTGAAAGGCCACCCTGATCAACCTGTCGCGCAAAACACGATTTTCGGTTGGATTTTGTCTGGATCGACACATCCCCATACAACCTCACTCCCTTCAAAAACGCACGCGCACATTGCCACGATCGCATCTGCCTTTAGCTCTGACTCACTTGCTGATTCCATAGAACGGTTTTGGAGGCTCAAAGAGCTCCCTTCGGACAAGTCGTTCTCAGACCAAGATGAAATTTGCAAATCTCATTTCTTACAAACACACACCCGTCAACTAAATGGCGGATACGTGGTTCGTCTCCCATTTAGCACTGACAACCCTGACATCGGTGAAACTCGGTCCCGTGCCTTGTTATGTTTTAATTCAGTCGAGAAACGTCTTCTCCGCAATTCAGCAGACCATGACGCTTACAGAGACTCAATGACGGACTATGAACGACAAAACCACATGACACTAGTCCCCGAAAATGCAACAATAAATCACACGTCAGTGTATCTGCCTCACCATGGAGTCAATAAAGAGTCTAGCACAACCACAAAATTAAGGGTGGTATTCAACGCGTCGAGTCTGTCATCAAATGGGACATCTCTTAATTCACACTTACTTTGTGGACCTAAATTGCAAGCCGACATAGCTTCGGTCCTATTACAATAGCGCTGTCCTAAACTAGTATTTAGCGCAGACATCACCCAAATGTACCGCCAGATCTTGGTCGCAGAAGCCGATCGGGATTATCAACACATACTCTGGCGCTCAAGCCCAGACAACCCGCTCAGAGAATATTGGTTGAACACCGTCACTTTTGGCGTAGCCTGTGCCCCATTCTTAGCACTTTGCGTTATACAGCAATTACGATACGATGAAGGACACAACTTTTCTCTCGCCGCACCCGTGCTCGAGCACGGGCTCTATGTGGATGACTGTCTGTTCGGAGCAGACACTCCTGAGCTCGCCGAAGCAACACGACAGCAACTAGTTCAATTACTCGCCAGTGGAGGGTTCATTTTGCGAAAATGGGCCAGCAACTCGAGCGCTCTACTTGCTCCAATTGACCCAACAAATCACGGGCTCGCCTGCGAGAAACCCCTGAATGAAGACGATGGTATTAAACTGTTGGGTATGGCATGGAGCCCTAATAGTGACGCCTTTTTATTCCAAATTCATTTGATGGATACGCAAGTTCTCAAAAAACGGCCAATTTTATCAGCTATCGCTCGCATCTATGACCCTCTAGGTCGGATTGCCCTCTTGGTAATTGTTGCCAAAATCATGCTTTAGTCTGTATGGTTATTAAATACCGATTGGAATTCACCCCTATTACCAGAAATTCTTTCTGATTGGAAATCATTTTATTCGTCCTTGCCTTTACTCAGTAGCTTCAAATTACCCCGGTTGATTTGCATGGGCGCTGACTCTCAACTGTGTGAGTTGCATGGGTTCTGCGACGCGTCGAGACGAGCGTACGCCGCTGTAATTTATTTGACAGGGACGCGATCTGACGGAACAAGTCGCGTCTCACTCTTAATGAGCAAAACTTGAGTCGCTCCTACGAAGACGTTGAGAGACGGCTCGCCCGATATCACCATACCGCGTTTGGAATTATGTAGCGCTCTGCTACTCGCTAACTTGTTACACTATATACGCTCTCTCCCCGCGTTAGCTGATCTTGTGTATACTTGCTGGATGGACGCCACAATTGTCTTGAATTGGCTCCAAAAATATCCGGCCCCACTTCCAGTATTTGTAGCCAATCACGTCTCGATAATCTTGGAAAAAACCGTGGTGGACAAATGGCGTCACGTGCCAACTGCGGATAATCCAGCTGATATGGGATCTCGAGGCACCACGGTGCCGAAGTTCGTAGAATCAACTCTTCGGTTATACGGCCCTGAGTGGCTACGCCGCGGCTCTGATGAGTGGCCTGTTGCTGACCAAACGCGCATTTTTGTGTGTCATTCGTAATCGAATAACACACTCGAAAACTTGTCTACAAAATTCTCAAGTTGGCCCAAATTTTTCAGAGTCACCGCACTCGTGATAAGATGGTCACCTGCCAAGCGTCCATCGAGTTGGTCAGCACCCCTCACTGCTTCAGAGTTGCGGCATGTAGGGCACATTTATTTCTGCTGGCTGTAATCCCTCTCATTCCCTCACGAACTCGACTGTTTGCGGTCGACAAATCACAAGCACCAGTCCTCTCCGTAGTTTGACTCCTTTTTTGGACAACTCAGGGGTTATGAGAGTCGGAGGTCGCCAAGAACATGCAAATCTAGATTTCAACGCGAAACATCCTATTATTCTTAAGACACACCCGCTTGTGCGACTCTTGGTTGAAAACTGTCATAAACGATGCTTACACGGACAAGTGAGTTTGACAGTCAACACCTTACGCAATTCTGTTTGGATTATACAAGTCAAAAAATTGGTCCGCAGTGTAATCTTCTATTGCGTGACATGCACGCGACTTGAGGCAGAAACCGCTCACCAACTCATGGGCATGCTTCTTTCTCCTAGAGCAGGTTACACCTCGACTTTCGTCTGCTTTGCCTCAAAGGCTGTTCACCTCGAATTAGTCAGTGATTATTCAACTCAAGCTTTTCTTGCGGCGTTTAAGAGGTTTGTATCACGCCGTGGCATTACCTCAGATCTATATAGCGACCGTGGGACTAATTTTGTAGGAGCCGATCGAGAACTCCGCAAACAATTAAACGCGGCTATTTGCAACCCTGAATTTCACGCCCTGTTAGCGCGCGATGGCACAACTTGGCATTTTTTCCCACCCGCAGCGCCTCACTTTGGCGGTTTATACGAAGCCGGAGTAAAGAGTGTCAAGTTTCATTTGAAACGTGTCCTGAAAGACCATACTCCTACGTATGAAGAAATGCACACACTGCTTTGCGAAATTAAAGCGTGCCTTAATTCACGCCCTCTGGCGCCACTGACCAATTCTATTGACGACTTGGACGTGTTGACCCCGGGACATTTTTTGATAAACGGCCCTTTGGGGGTGGTGCCCTCTCCTTCACTGCTTGACCTCTCAGCGTCATCATTAACGCGCTGGAAATTATACCGTCAAACGCTGGAATCTTTTTGGAAATGGTGGTCAGAGGACTATTTGAAAGCTTTGCAATATCGCTCCAAATGGCGATTTTCGAAAGACAACGTAAAAATAGGTCAACTTGTATTCATCAAGATGCCTAACTTGCCACCTGCGAAGTGGCCACTTGCACGTGTTATAGAATGTAATCCGGGCATCGATGAATATGTTCGAGTTGTGAAGGTTCGTACTGCAACTTCTACGTTCTTACGACCTATCAAGCAAATTACTCTCTTACCCGGAGCGCCAGATAACAATGAGAGTTGAATGAGAATCAAAATTGCTCTATATCGAGACTTTATCTTTAAGTCAATGCAAATCATTGTCATTTGTTTACTATTCTTAGAAATGAAAAAATGAAAGTATTATGCTCAAATTATAATTTCTCTTCATAATTGCTAGCCAATTTCGTTTTATATTTTCTTTCATAAAAAATGAACATGTTAAGTTGATTATTATTATTACTTTCGCGCCCTGACGTGACGCAACGGAGAAGGATGTTGCGGTTTTAAATAAAAAAAGGACCTAATATTACAAGAATCTCAGAGAACAAAGGTTTGTTTTCGTTTTAAGATTGGCACCGCGAGCCTCAGCCTAATCTCCGCCCCCTTTGCCAAAGCCAAAACTGGACGTTTTATGTCGCACCGCAAGTAAAAGAAAGCCAATTGAAGGCGAAAACGTAGCGTTAGTTACTAGTTTATTCAAATTGCTCAATCGTGAGCCAGAGCGACGTGAAAATGTACAAAGTTATTGCACCTGAAAATAAAAAGTGAACCTCAAACCGGTCTTATTTGAGCAGTGAGTTGTTCCCTGCACCTAAACTATCACATCCCTCGATTTTCGACCGCGCATAGGCGGTAATGAACAATACATCATCAAATAGCCAGAATTGTGGCTTTGCACACTAATAAAGGACAGTCTGAAAATTGTAAAAATGCAAAAAAAAATCGAAAAATTTTTGAAAAAAAAGGAGAACCTCGGCTTAGTGAAAAAAAAGCTGGAAACAAAAATGCTCGAATATATTAAAGTGAAAAATCATATTTATCAGGTGTAACAAAACAAATAGTTCCTACGTTAAGACAAATTGAGAGGGTAATTTAAAAAAAAAACTACTGATTTTTCCATTATTTCAAATAATTTTTCTTTCAAGATGATATAATAAGTTGCAAATTTTAATCAGATAACCAAGCAAAAATCAATTAGAGAAAATTGTATCAAAATGGATACTTTAAAAAACGTATTTTATCAAATTCTAACAAAATATACTTCACTAGCGCAAACGCAAATATATTGAATGTCAAAATCAAATTAACAAATTCAACCGAAAGATTTATAGGAAAAATCAAAATTCATGAAAATTCATTTTTATCAGTAATGCGGTAGTAAATAATATCAACAATAATGTATAAATTTGAGCTATAA
The DNA here is from genome assembly GCA_025266255.1 of Trissolcus basalis. Classification (NCBI taxonomy): domain Eukaryota; kingdom Metazoa; phylum Arthropoda; class Insecta; order Hymenoptera; family Scelionidae; genus Trissolcus; species Trissolcus basalis. The sequence goes on from JAAMPD010002371.1 coordinate 14,527, forward strand.
ATTGCAAAGGGTGGTCACATGCCCGTAACTACGGTCCGCCGACAGCGCCCGAGCCTTGCCGAGCGGCGCACGAGTCCTAGCCGGCGTACGAGCACGAGTGTCGCTGAGTCGTACGGCATTGTTAATTCTGAGTTCAGAGCACATTGACGTGCTCCGTTTTCTGCGACGCGTTCTAAAGTTCTTGCGAGCAGCTAAATGCAACGACGACCCGACAAGAAGCGTGATGACGGCGTCCATCTTAACCAGTCCGGATCACGCCAGCTTGGTGCTGGCGCAACGCACTTCTGAGTCCGTTCCGTACTCGTCGCTCCGATAAAGCCACCACTAGGACTCTGTGGTGATGTCTCTCTCTATCTCGCACAGCTCGCCCGTTTCATTATTTTTTCCTTGGATTCTCTTTGACGTGCTCATTGCCAAGCAATAAGTAAAAAGTAGTATAAAAATTATTGTTTTGTATAGCTTCTCTGGGCATGTTAAATAGAATTTTTATTTCTGTTTTGAGTGCTCATTTTGCACGTGCTTCTGGGGCTGCTATGTACACTGCTCGCTCCATCTCACATAGAGTGGCATGGGTTTTTCGCTTCGCTTTTCCTGCCTGTTTTACCTGTCGTCATAGCTGAGCTGGTTTAAGCCTAGCTCATATTTTTTGTCGTAGTTTGTACCGGTTCAGGTTGGCAAGGTAATGCGTTTTATGTTTGTTTCAGGAAGCGGCTAAGGCCAGCGGTGTCGATCAATGAGGAGCCAGCCCACCTTAAATGTTTTATTTGAAAATGCTCGTGTTTGTTCAGAATCTTTTGTTTCATTCTTTCTTCCAGCAAGCTAAATGTAATTCAAAAGCGTGAAATAGAAGCGAATCATACTTTGTAATTTAT
>JAAMPD010002372.1:0-15379 GCA_025266255.1 Trissolcus basalis
TATTCTCTTTTCACGGGGTGGAACGCGCACCAATGACATAAGAAGGATTCCAGGTCCCTTGCGACTCTCTTTCAACTTTGTTTTGACGAATAATGGCTAAGACCTCAACAATTGGCCCCGCTTTAACGCAGAAACCAATGATAATGGAAAATTAAGAACTTACTTTGAGAAAATCAAAATTTGTATAGAAAATAATCCATAAAATAAACAAACCACAAATCTCCAAGCATTCGAGAATGATTTTAATGAGTAATTAAATTTATAATGTGACAGATATGGCCCCTACGATTGACTACCCGTCACACCATGAACGCAAGAGTGTCATGTCGGCAAGTTTTGCCCAAAAATAAAAATGAAAAAATAAACATTGAAAAAATCAAATAATTTGCCCTTTCAGTAACCAAGAATCTTCTGTTCATATATATATATATTTTTTTTTACTTAAATTTTATCACTTGTTGTTTTTAAATAATAAAATAGAAACAAGGCGCTCGCGTAGTCTCTGCATATTCGCACACTAAGCAACTGATCGGTCACGTCAGCCAGCACTATGAGTGCCTGACAATGACACGTTACAGTATGTATTATACACAGGGAGAAAAATTTATTATTTTTAGAGAAGATTTGATATCCGCTTCATTAAATTTCAAAAACAACAAATGCATAGACTTTTGATTATTTACTATATTTCATCGATTAGTGATTTCTGTTTGCTATATATATTAGGGTGTCCGTTAAGAAATTTTTTTTTGTACCTCACAAAAAGTTTCTAAATATACTACAATTAAAGAAAACATGCATGATTTCGCAAGAGCAATATACACTGGGGGAAAAAATGCAACACTTTGGATTGTCGAAAATTTGCCACTTTTTAAAATACTATAAAATTCATGTAAAAATCACTAAAAAATAAATAAGGACACATTTTTTGATATTTGGTCATTAAGATATATGCCTTTTTTTTAGCGATATATTTAAGGATATTATATTGTTTTTGGAAGATCATATTTGTTTTGTTTTTGATTTAGGATCATGCAAAAAAATAGTATAATTTATTTATTTACAATTTTATTGTATATTTCATAATTTATTTCTAGCACGAAGGTCGCATAATCGTATTAATTTAGACCACAGAATCTATCTGAGAGACCTGAATCTGGGGTTCTTTGGTTTCCAAAAACCCAAAATGCGATTTCTTTAGAATCAAGTGATATTTTACGTAAAATTATCAATATTAATTATAAAATTATACTATAGAATTCTACGCGTGCGCCCGGTTACTCTTCTAATATCAGTTCAAAATATTATTTACTAGAATGTCGAGCGCGCTTCGCGCGCTTTCCTTCGTCGAATTTGAAATTTTCCCAAACGAATAAAAATACTGCGTTTTGATTCTAGATTTTCCTAACGAAACTGAATGTCAAAATTTTAATTTTTTAAAACTAATCACATTAACCAAGGAACCTATAGCTTATGCGACACGCATCTCGGTATCACACTTTTTATTATAAAAAAAGATACGACCAGTCGCACTCTTATTGTCATTCTGAATGAAATGACAAATTTCCGTGACCCGTCAAATTTCGAATGTAAACAAACTGACCTGTCAAAAAATAAACCGATGACGCGTGAATTGGCCGCAAGTCCGACTTCAGGGTATCATCAACCTTTTAATTATGGAGGAGGAGGATGGAGGATATGGAGGATATGTATATGGAGGGATGGATGGATGGATGGATTGATTTGTCGTATCTGAAAAACCATTATATTCGTTTAGTAAATTTTACCAGGTATTGTACACACAAGTCACATCATTACGTATTTTGCTGAACTAACCTTATCCGAACGTATAAATAACTACACTGAGAAAAAAATTCTATTAATATTCATAGATGAAAATTCAGTGAACTGTACAGTAAAAGGGGGTTAAATCTAAGATTCAGGAAAAAATTATTGAAACCTACAGCAAAGTTTGACGAATGAGCAATAAAAAATTACTAATACTAATTATTAATATTTATTTTTCTATGTTCATTCATCAAAATTTGCTGTATTCTTCAATATTTTTCCTCGAATTGTTTTTGATTTGTTTCCTCTATACTGAACAGCTTAGTAAGTATTGATATAAAGTTTTTTCTTCGTGAATGTATCTAGTTTGATGTTTTAGGTTCGAGAATCATTATCAACACAAGTCAGAGATGTTTTTAATATCACAAATTTAATCTATATATCTCACTAGGGAAATTTCGATTTCTTATAGACAGACTAATTTATTATAAATTATTATTATTATTTTTTTTTTTTTATTTATTTTTTTATTTTTTTGATAGAAACCAAAACTTTATGTAAGTGTCTTTCATTTAATAAAATTGCAAAAATGCAATGATGTGTTTTTATTTTTCTTGAACTCATTAACTTTCATAATTGTGTTTTCTTTGCACAAAGTTTTTGAAAGTTTCTTAGTTTAAAATCCTTGAAAAATTCATCAAAAAGTACAAAATAAACAAAATTTTTCCTTTTTTTAATGTATCAATTGTATGAATAAGTTGAACAATAAATTGAACTGAAAAAGTGTTACTATAAAAATTGGTTTTTTAATTCTCGATAATGTCTTTGATAAAACCAGAGAAAGATGGAGAAAAGAATACAGACTCTATAGGTATGCCGCGTTTTCAAATGTGCTTATCTTGAGAGTAGGGGTCTTCGCATATAAGACTGAATATGAAGGGGATCCGTCTTTAGTTTAATCGGAGAACCCTCGCGTATTTCGTTGCTTCTTTACTTACAAAATCGTTCCGCACTACCGTTTAAGTTACCGACTGTTTGCGTGAAATGTCTTAAACGTGTAACCGCGATGTTATCCGCGTTCTACGCGAAATATCTCTGACAAAGAGTTTCAGTACAACTCAACATTTTCAGAACCGCGCTCGGTCAGGGTGTAGATCAAATTAATATTGTACTTACAAAACCATCATCTTCACGACCATAAAAATGTTATTCGTAGTACTCATTCTTGGATTATCTTATAATCTATCTGCAGCTCAAGTTGTAGTCACAGCGGATTTAAACTCTACTTCTACAGGAGCCAATGAACCGGATTTTCCAACACGTAAGAAAAATAGAGAAATCTAAAAATTTCTTTTTTAAACAATTGGTTTCGAGTTTATAATCAAAACCTTACGAATATGAACGTATTTATTTACGTTCTTATATTTATTTAAGTTTTAAAATGTATCCTCCTTCTTAAGGTGATTACTCAGGTGATTACTCTTTATTAAATATGTCAAACTATTTTCCATAGAACGACAGTGCTCCTTAATATTTATATACAAAAATGAGCTCATTGATTGTTGTATTGACTTGCGTCTTAAAATATAAAAATCTGTTGGACTTCTATCGGAATTTGTTTTTTTGATTTGATATATTTCTTAGCAATCACCATAAAGTTAAAGTTAAACCTATTCATATTATGAGTGAAAGAAAACAAATAATAAAAAAACGTTATTATACGTTTAATAAATACAAATTAATAACCATATAAACAGTTCACTATGGTGTAGATTTTCCTCTCTACAATAAAACTATTCTACATGACAGGAACTATTATTTCTACAATTCATGATGTTTTGATTGCACGGTACACCTTCAGTATGAAGCATAAACATGCTAAGACTCGGATCTAGTTTGCGTGTTAAGTAAATAATAATGCAGGAAACCATAGTTTGATTCGCAACTGAGACATCCCAATCAACAATGCAACAATTCATTCATATTGTAATAGATCTTGCTGACATAAGTTCAGTCGACCATAACAAACTTTCTCTCGTGTTCGCCGGTACTACGAAACGAACACATTCCCAAGGACACATGTAAAGTACATTTTTCTCATGAATCGATTATCTAATATTATTTTGCATATATTCTAAAAATTTATTTCTATTACTCAATCAGCTGATGAACCTTATTTGTTTTTCTTATCTATAGTTGAAAAAACTATTGCTCGCGCGACAATGTTGAAATTTATTGACTCAACTAAAATCTATAGATTTTGACTCCAGTCATGTATGCAATTTGATTGAAAAATATTGAAACTCTGATACTTCGTAATATGAATTTTTGTATGACATATAAGGTAAAATTACTTGCAGTATTTTTGAAAAAATTACCATGCATGCAACTGACAATAAATGTGAATTGTGCGAACACGTTTAAATTGGATAAATGAGTGCGACGGAACTCAAAGACGGTTACAAAATATTTGAATCAAAGTAAGTTTTCCACACTTTGTAATTGAGTGGGAAAGTACAGGATTTTGACTAGGTTTGTGTGCAACAATAGCTATTATAACAAGGAGTTGTGATGATAAATTTGCGAGCACGAGGCAATAGCAGCACCATGGTGTATAATTGATGGTATGGCGTAATACGCCGAGTCGGCATGACGAAGGTTATGTCAGACCTTGCATAACTTGATGCCTGATTCAACCGGAGAAAGTAAGGAATAAAGGCTTTACTAAACTTGCTTATTGCCCGCGTTGGATGAGCAGCTTCACAGTGAAAGTGCTAAATTCCGCCCAGGTCGCAGTTTAGATATACGCACCATATATTGCATATATAACTGTCAAATCATCCAAAAGAATAGTTATTATATCTAATCGCTGTTCTGTTTGCATGTGGAGTTGCAAATATTTTCATGCCATAATTACGTTGCTTGCTTGATTCTCACGAACTCGTAATTGTCAATTCAAATTTTCCTCTGTGGCTTTCAGAAAGGCATGGATCTGAAATCGTAAAATTATTTTGTGCTAACGAATTCTTCATCATTTTCCAATGTTCAAAAAATATGATACAAATTATTTTTTTAATATTTATTATTGAACCGTCAAGAAATACAAATCAAAATTTTTCCACCTATTATAATAATAAACCTTCAAATTCCCTATATTAAATAATTCATTCTTAGCATGAAAGTTAGTGGGGTTCGTCAGAAATGTGTGCAGCAACGACAAATTAGCTTTGAGTGAAATTGAAAACACGATGTATGATAAATGAATGAGTAACTGTGTTAAAATAATTCGATATTGACTTAAGAACTATTTTAATTTTATGTTAATCTGACCAAGAAAGTTCGGCCAAAAAGAAACTATAAGTCTCTGCCGGATAGTTATATCAGGCAAAAGTCTGTTACTCTCAGGTGCTACAAAAATCAGTCACAAAAAACATCTGATGAATCTCAAAAACAATTCAAAATTATATTTATAGAACTATCATTTTTTCAGATAACTTAGATAAAATTAATATATATTATATACAATTTTGTCATAAAATTTTAAGCAAGATGGACGAAATTAATTCTGTTTGATAAAAACATCAAAAACATATTTGGCACGAAACGCACGCAATTTCACACATCTTAATATTTTCAAAATATTTGGAAATTCAATAAATATCTGAACAAAGTTGAACAACAAAAAGATATTTGATTCAAATACATTCGTTTAAACAAGTAGATATAATGAGTATAACAAAAATATAATGTATCAATATAATAACACTTATAACATTGCCAATAAAAAAATATATATAGCTCGTTATTCGGAATATGAAATAATGATTAATGATGTTGCAAATAAAATCATTAAATTCACATTGTTTTATGATGTTTTTGTCTTTTGTATCATGTTTTCAATTATGCATGTTGCATTATATTCTAATGAAATTCACTATTTGATTGAGTATAGTTTTATCTTTTTATTCACAGAAGGTCTTGATCATTGTTCAGTCCAGACTTTGCATTCAAAAAATGTGTGCTGCATCACAACGAGAAATGCCCGATATCCTTGGATGAAGGAAAACCAAAGCTTCTTGCCTTGAGAATAAAAATTAAAGCAAAATGAAAGTCTCAAAAAAACTATCGCATATTAATAAGATTTAAATGTATGCTTCCTTTTTCAAGTTCCGTCATTTAGTAACAAAATTCTTATGGCTCTTGAGTACTTGACATCCTTGAAAAGATAAAGATCAAATATATAACAAAGAATACTCCATGAATACAGCAAGTGCGCGAATGCCGTCAAATTTTTATTCAATGAAACAGACAACTAAAAGATATATTGTTCGTAAAGCATACTAGTTTTTGCAAATAAGTGTATTAGTTATCGGGAAAATATTGGTTTGATTTTATAATCTCTTTTTTGTGAAAAATAATTAAGTGTTGTCGTTAAATTTGAAGGTCATTTGAATTCACTTTGATGCGTTGAAAGATTATTATTTATTGCACACACTCGATCTTTTCCTGGTTAATGCAGAAGTTGAAATTAACATAAATATATGAAAAAAGTTATTGGAATAAATTATTTTTCATATTGTTTCCGTATAGGTGTCTTTGTACTATTATTAATTGTTACAGTTGTTCATTTTTCACTTAATTATCCGTCATGAATAATATAAAATCTAATTCTCATTAAATAAGAGATGATATATACTTATGAAATATATGCATACAAATTTTTATTATCAGTAACCCCTTTCGTTTTCAAAGTGGTAAAATGACCTACAAAATCACCTTAATATGTCTTCAAGGATAATTATAAACAAATAATAATTCGTAATACACTTTTCAAAGCAACAGTTAATTAAGTCTACGCAGGAAACAAATTATGAACTTTTAATAACAAAAACTTACTCAAACTTGAAATTCAATAATGAGAGAAGTTACAAAACATTCATCAGATATAGAAGCTCTCTTGCTTTATTGAAAAAAACTTGATTATTTTTCTAATTCAAATAAAGACCTGCTTTATTTAATGAAATTTAATATAAAATAATTGAAAATTCATAAAAAATATAAGTTGAAATTTTCCCTCTCTATCAAAAAATAATTATTTCTCCCTTATAATCCCCTATAAATAGCCAACCTAAAATAATTTCAGATAAAATAAGAAATATAGTATAAACAATAATATGAAATATTGAACTATTAAATTCGAATCGAACACAATTGTATGTTGATAAAATATATCATATTATAATTTTAAAAATGCATGATAAATATTAAAATAAAGATTTAATTGAAAGTTTAGAGATCTTCGTATAGAATTCTGTATAGCATTAATCCATTTTTTGCCATTAATGTGTTTTCGCAAAATTAAAAAAAATACTTTCATTCAAATACTAAGAGTTAGTATAATAAACAATATCTTCGACTATACGAAACAATGAAGATCAGAATAAAGTTTATATTTTACATTAAAAAATAACTGTTACATAGAAATATAATTGCCATTGCATAAAAATAAACATATTATTTTAATTTTTTTATTTGAACGTGTAGAACACAAATCCACAAAATATATTACCAGAAAGTCGACTTCTTTAATGTTCGACAGGTAATGGGTTAAGGTCTCTGTATATGTAAAACTATATCTGCGGCACAAAGGAAAACCAAGTTAAGTTTATTATATGTAAATCCTATCCTACTTAACTCCTTTTTCTTTTGTGCCACAAATATGATAATTGTAAAACGTAACATTTATGAGTTGTTCCATTACCCATTTAGGTATTTCTTTTAAATTAAATCTTTCTTATTTTTCTAAACATATTTTCATTTTTATTTATAGCTGAATATATTCTACCATGCAAAAGGTCAGATCCAGCAATAGATTCATGCATTCAGAAAGCATTCACGCATTTGAGACCTTATTTGAAAGATGGTAAGTAAAAACATTTTCAATTTCAAAATGATAAAGATATTATGTGTACAGCATTTTTATTTTATACTAGGAATCCCTGACCTGAGTTTGCCACCAATCGAACCATTGAACATCCCAAAATTAGGGATGGAAAATGGACATGGAGCAGTCAGAATTCGAGCTCTCTTCAGTAATATCACAGCTATCGGACCAGGAAACTACACCATTTCAAAAGTTCGAGTCGATTTGAAAACTCTACGAATGGATCTACACCTTAACATACCTAAAATTGATTTGACCGGGAAATATGAAGTGGCTGGACAAGTATTGCTCTTTCCCATTCAAAGCAAAGGAGATTTCGGAGCGATGTTTGGTAAATTATTATTCAGTTTCATAATCTTCATGCATTATTTTAATTTCGCTTGGTGTAAGCATTGATAGATATGAGATCTAGTACCTATATAAAAATAGGCATTTATGTAAGGAAGGATACATTTATAGATGTATATTCATTTACACAGTCCATTTATGGAAACATACATATATGACATGTTTATTTGCTTTCTTAATTCTTTTACTTAAGTATAATCAGCTTTTTCCTGTATTAATATTTAATAACCTTCACTTTCATTTTTACTTTCTTGTACTTTTATTTTTGTTAGCTTTGTCATTTCAAATGTAAAATAGTTATTTTCGTATCAAGGGCGCAAACGATCGAGCGTTAATGGCTGGTTGCGCTCATGACAGGAACATTATTTTTTGTTATAATTTATATCTGAAACACAACTTTGTATCCTGTGGCAGCGTGCGAAGTATTACTTTGCGCCTAGGAGCAGAAAATATTATTTCGCATGTTGCCTTACAGGATGAGAAGATGCGTTTTGCACATAGGTATGACAAAAAATATTAAAAATGGACTTACTATATATATTAATGTGATTTTTATTTTCAAGGTAATTCGTACGGGTTACGGGAATAATCCGTAAACGTATTTTATATTTTTTTATCATGGCGGATTGGATACTTGACATTTTCATTTTGATATTTTGATTTCATAATCTTGTGGTTTTTTTAATATTAATAGTACTCTATATCAAAGATTATAAAATGAAAATTTCATTTTATGTTCAAAAAATCAGATCTGCTAGATTTTATGTATATATAAATAGCTAGTCATTACCAGAAATCACAAAATATTTTATAATACAAATTAGTTGACTAAATTGCTAACTCTATGTAAGGTAAACTCATTTATCATTTATTTTATAGTAAATTTTTTCAATTTGTTAAAAACTGAATAGTGATAAAAGTTTTATTTGCAACTTTCTTAAAATATATATTCAAGAAACTATAAAATAATGCATTTCAATTGTTTTCACCCATAAAAATGATGTAATTTTAGGAATTTCAAGTGTAAATCATAGTAATGATTTTTAAGCGTTGTATTTTCAACAGGCGTTGATTGATAACTGTTCAAAAAACGTTAAAAAATGATAGTTTCAATTGTTAACGGAAATCAATTATTAATATTGTTTTTGCAGGTGACGTATCTGCCGTTGCTCGCGTACAAGGAAAAGAAGAGATAAGAAACGGAGTACGTTATATGAGGATAGCTCGTTTGTTGGTCGACTTCAACTTAGGCCGTACACGATTCCGTATTGTCGATCAATTAAACGGTGACAATGTAATTGGCCAAGCAATGAACCAATTTCTTAACCAAAATTCCAAGGAAATCATTGACGAAATGAGACCGGCGGCCAGCGCTAGCATTGCTAAACACTTCCAATCGTTTTTGAATACCGCATTTTTACAATTACCAATGAAAGTGTGGTTACAAGATGCCTAAATGTAATCAAATTTTTACATTAAGAGATTTTACATCTTTTTTAGTGACATCAGATTAAGGATCTGCTAATCTTAATTGTAAATGTAAAGTCTATTATATATGTCTTTGCAAAAACCTACGAATTTTTTTTAATTAGGGATAACCCTAGTCGGCAAAAAAGTTAATTTTTGTTCCAGTTATGTGACCATATTTTTTTTTTTTTTTTGCATACGAAGAACATGAACGATTCGTAGTTTCCTAAAAAAGTTCATTTTATGGTCAGAATCCCCGTTATCTCACTATTAATTGTTAATATTAGTGGGTTAGGAGCAAAATATAGATAACTTTAAATTCAATTGATCACTAGGAATAAATTCTAACATTCTTTCTTATTCCATTAAATAAGCATGGTTTTACCATTCTTTATGAAATGTCATGATAAACAGCCATGTCACCAGTAAAATAAGTTCTTTCTAATATTGTGATATTGACACTAAATTAGATATTGAAATTATGAATGAATATTTTCAATTCATTGAAAAAATATTTTGAATGCGTTATATCTGTATATGACGAAGCGTCTGGAACTAAAATAGTGTCGACTAGAGTTATTCAATTATAACATCGAATCGTTAAACAATGTGTTTTAATAATATAATTATATATTACTTTGAAATCGTACAAAAAAATGTATTAACAGAATAGTCTCGGACACTTTTAAAAGTAACGCAAAGAAAAGTAACATTTGTTCATTGATTTCGTTCATTCGTCGTCATTGCATCAGCACGGTTGATGTAATTTTAAGATTCATTGCGAGTAAAATTTGTGCAATTTCCGTTGGCATATCGTATATCTACTCACTTTCATTGTATGTTCTTTTTAATTGTAAAAGTTTTTTAAGTATATATTATATTATTCACGATCTGAATATTTTAAGTTTCTGTGCGATTGTTCTCCCACCTAAATTGCATTATCATGATTCATTTAAAATCAACGTATTAGATAGTACAAAGTATTTATTAGGCAATTTAAAAAAATCATTCAAGAAATTGTAATAACGTCAAAATGATTGCGAAAATGTATTATAGAATTCGAAACACGTTTGTAAATAAAACATAACGAAATAATTCAATTAAGTTTATTTTATTGCAATATGCTGAAATCTAATTTGACTTGTCAGTTCAATTACGAAACTGATTATTTCGGTTATTATGAAAAATACATATTCATCACATCGCAATTTTGTACATTGTTGAAATAACATAATAAAATTGATAGCAAAGAAATATCATGACAATATATTTAGAAATAAATTCATTTATAAATAACTAAATATTTTTTTAAATTTACGATTTCTAAATCTCACTGTCAAGTTTAAGAAAGTCATTGAGCTAAAAACATAACTTCTTTATAAATTCTGTGACTGCAAAACATATTCGTTCATGTTAATAATGAAACAAACGAAATATTGAAATAAATGCATTTATTGTAATGACTATAAGAGTATACAATGCGAATCAAAACTACATATACATTCAGAAAAAATAAACAAATGCGTGGCTTATGTAGATATATGTCATATGCATAAATTTATTTGTGTATAGTCATTTATATTCATCATGTAACATAAATGTAACCATCTATTTAAAATTAAGATTGCATACATTTACCTGGGTTACACCCATTGAAAAGTTGTAACAAATGATAAAAAAAAATCTAAACTTCAAAATGATATAAAGTTGTCTGATTTTAGACTGATATTTATAATGTTATACTTGCGTGACCAGGGCGTTCATAAACTATTTACCGATACTGCAATCAATAAAATATACTATCAATTCAAATTGTAATGAGATAGCTTCCAATTGATATATGTATAGTGCTTCAACATATCTGTTAATGAGTTTATTTACATTTGCAATACTAACAGTAAAATATGATGCAAAATATGTTTACTATTTGCGTTACATTATTATCCAAAATATTAAATGCATCATTTTCAATAGGACCTGTAGTATGATAATGCACTGGTTTAGTTTTATTTATCAGCAGACGACCTCTGACACATAAGCTTCGTCGATGTATCAAATCGCAAGATGACCTGAAGTTTTTCATTCGTTAAAACGCATTCATGAAGATCAGACAGAATTCAAACAACTTTACTGAATCTGTGGGTGTTCGCGTGTGTGGTGCTTTCAACTAATTATTCAATTTATTATATTTTTTGCTATAATGTTTTCCACTTACGACTTCAATTTTATCGCCAACCTAGTTTAAGTGTTAATTGAAACAATTTTTGTAACAAAAATCAGTATATAATATTTTACTAATATGGGTAAATTCACGAAACGACAATGGATGACGTTAATTGTTATGGGTATAGCTGATTTTGCAAACGCTGTTTGTGTTTCCTTACAAGCACCTTTTTATCCTCACGAAGTAAGTATATTTATGAAATATTATTTTTCAACAAATAAAAGCAATATATAAACAAAATTTAAAAGTGTTGTATTTTGTTTTGTAAATAATATATTTATAATCAATTGAATACAAAAATAAAAAAATAGAAAACTTATGATATATATATATGTGTACTTCAACTCGCTGTAATACATGTTTTCGTTTCACAATGTTTTGAAAAGAACTTCTTCAGATGCTCTTAAAGAATTGTTTTAATTGATTTTAATTTAATTCTAAAAATCTCTGAGAGTATTGTTCTAAAAATCTCTTTTCTCTTTTATATTAGAGCTAGAAAAATCTTAAAAGAAATTGGTTAATTATTCATATTGTAAAATGTAATTTCCATTAACAATACTTTTATAGATAAGATATGTTTAATAATTTTCAAAATCCGGGGTCGGAAGGTATGTCGAGGATAAGTTTATGATAATATTGTATTATTTTTTAATGAAAAGTATAGTCTAAAGTACATTGCTTTTATCACATAAGATGCAACACAATGTTTCAACAAAATTGTGTCAAGTCGTATTTTGTGTCTTTTATTTATCTTCACTAAAAGTATTTCTACATAAAAATCAATTGTTTATAACAGTTGTGACATTTATATAATAGTTAAGTAATCATCCATATGAGATGATTTTTTTCTCAACATTTATGAAGATATGTTATATTAATTTTTCACTTCGATTGTTTGAACTTGATGAATAAATTTTTAACTATTGCTGACGAAAATGATGAAGTAAAGTTTTTATTATTTACGTTAAAATGTAAAATGTTCAATGCAAAATATCTGATTTGCAAATATACAACGCTATATATGTACATTAAAACTAACCTAGGATAATACTGTATCGCATCAGTAAATACTGCATGTATCATATACTACAACGTAATTGTCCATCAACAGTGTTTATAACCAGTAGATTAAAACTTCAACTATAAATCGTCAGTCAAGATAAGCTTGATTTCATTAAATCTAGTATATGAAAATGATTAACGAATATGTTTAATTATATTTTGAATTTAAGGTCAACATGTGAAAACAAGTAATTTAAATTAAAAAAATTGTTTGTAGATGTTTTCAAAACATTTCAATATTAAATAACCTCTTGAATTAAGACACTGATGTCTAACTGATGATGATATTAGATGTTTAATAAATCACAAATTTGACTCTTTGAACACAGTTTTATCAATTTGAGACACATTTTAGTATAATCTAATGGACATAGTTTTTACCAGTGGTATACTTTCGATAACAACTATAAAAGCACCTCTAATAATCCTACGAAAAACATTGTTTGCTCCATGCGTACACGAGATGACATCTTTTAAAAAATATATTTATAGTAGCATAAAGTGTAGGCATTTTCAGATATGTTGTTTATTGAAAAAAAATTTTCAAAGAAAACATGAACAATCATTGTTGAGAATAAATACTCATAATGTAGAGTATTTTTCAAAGTTGATATGTCAGATAATTTCGTTTTAATTGAATGTAAATCAAAGTAATTTGTATATGTATAATATAGTTTGTCGCTTTTTTCGCCAGAATTTGATCAAATTAATTGATGATTTATAATGAAGAAGACTCTGATATTAATATTTGAAAATAACAAATTATGTAGACTCTGATATCACGAACAAAAATAAAAAACAATGTCCAGAAAAAAACTATATTTGATCAAACAATTCGAATAATAATTTCTATAGAAATTAAAAAAATGCTTTTTATTTGGTCAGTTATTTGGATGTTGATTGTGAATTTGCTCATACAATTGCTTGCAGTCGTAACTAGTTTATATTAAAAATATACCTGTTAGTAAAACGTAAAACCAGGTAAGTGTATAGAGATTACGTATACACTTACTTGGTTTTACCTTTTATCCACAGAGATATTGGATTACTTTTACATAAATTTAAATTTTTCAGGCAGAAAAAAAGGGTGCGACTGCAACGGAATATGGTTTAGTATTTGGAATTTTTGAATTCGTTGTATTTATCATAAGCCCTATCTACGGACAAAATGTATGTATTTTTTCTATTTTATGAAATAAAAAGAATTTTAACTATTTTTACCGAACAAATATGTTTTTAGTTAAACAGAATAGGACCAAAAATATTATTCAATAGTGGTATTCTAACAACTGGCACATGTGCTATATTATTTGGACTTCTGGATAAAGTAGATGGCCATTATCCATTCATAGTGCTTTCATTTGTCATTCGAGTAATTGAAGCAATGGGAAATGCAGCATTTTTAACAGCAAGTTTTGCCATAATTGCTAAAGAATTTCCAGATAATGTTGCTACTATGTTTGCAAGCTTAGAAACATTTTTTGGATTAGGATTAATTGTTGGTCCTACTGTAGGTGGTGCATTATATCAGGTAAAGTTTTCTTGTAATTTTTTTCGAAAAATTATCTTTTCATTATTATAATATAATATAAAATAGTAATACAATATAATGTAATATATGAATGTCATTTATAACTCAAAATGCCCATACGGTATTGATCTCCCTCACAGACGTAAATATATCTTCAAAATATCAATAAAATATTTTTTTCTTATAAAAAACTTATAAAAAGCGTCAATATTAAATGTATATTTTTAGTGATTATATTTTCATCCGTAAGGGCTATCACCGCCTTTCGACAGAATAACAATTATACTCGAATGCATGACGTAACATTCTCCTTTAGGCGTTTTTGTATTTCTCAAATCAATTTTCTTACAACTTTCATAAAGCCCTATGCTGAATATTTTATTTTTGAAGTTAACTTGAATTCGCTTATGCATCATTAACATTAATTTATTTATCAATTAAACAAAAAATTTTGATCTTTCCTACCATATACAAATAAAAATAAGGAAAATATAATAATTTTATTATAAACGATAATATTAAAATGTCAAATAGAAACGATATACTAAAGTGACTGTTATTTTTATGGTCGAATTGTTGACAAAAATGAACAGAAATAGCTACATTATTGCATGTTTATTAAACATATTTTAACGCTGAATATATTCTTAACATTTTTTAGATTGGAGGTTATACTACTCCTTTCGTTGTACTTGGATCTGCGCTTTTTCTCGGAGCAGTGATGACTGCTTTTGTATTACCCGTGCATCTCGATACCGTGCCAAATGCGCATAATAATGGAGGTACAATTAAAAGAGAATAATAATATTTCTAAAAATGGCGAAACGTTTATTTTCGTTGATATAAGGGTGATAGAAAATATACAAATACATATAACGTTTATGATAAATATTTCCTCTGTTTAAAAAAGCAATAAGAAAATATTGTTGCATAGTTGATATTCTATTACTGATATAAAAATATAATTTCCCGAATTGTTTCGCATTTTTTTTTTTTTTTTTTTTTGAATTGTGTG
>JAAMPD010002372.1:18795-34239 GCA_025266255.1 Trissolcus basalis
ATTATTATATATATATATATATATATATATATATATATGATATTGAACTTTTATTTATTTTCAGAACCATCATTATCATCATCATCATCACTCTCATTCTCATCAGGGCCACCGCAAGAACGACTCAATAGCATCAACTTCGAGTTCCAGTAGTTCACAGTTTTATTGTGATTTGGATTCGTTACCAAGTTCGCCTCACAATTCTTTGGACCGTCGTCGTACCTCACCCTCGCAACTGTCAAGTTCGTCTTCCAGTTCGTCCCTCCCATCATTAGACATGTCCCTGAGCTCAGGTGGCGGCGGTGGTAATATGACTGTTTCATCTACGAGCTCCAAAATGACAACGCCGAACACTCCAAACATGTCTTCGTCCAATGGAAACAATAGTTTTTGTGCATCAAGTCCAATTCATTCGCAAAAGAATTCTCCAGACTTTTATATTATTAAAGTAAGTTTTTTCATTATCTTGATTTATTTATTGCAAAATATATCAACTCAATTTATTGGTCATTTTGAATTCTAGGTAACAATGGAAACAGATAATGTTGAATCAGATGGTGTTGTATTGTACAAATCTATAATGCTCTCGAACAACGAGCGCACGCCTCAAGTTATTCGAAATGCGATGATGAAGTTGTGCATCGACGGCAACCCAGATGATTACACATTAGCTCAAGTGCTGCCAGACCGAGAAATGGTCTTACCAAATTCCGCAAATGTTTATTATGCGGTTAACACGGCATACAATCTCAATTTTATTCTTCGGCATAAAAAGCATGCAAACAATGATTCCTTTGTTTCGGAGAGCCCTAAAAGTAAATCTAGCAAACGGTAATAACAGAGTACAAAATGGTTGATCCATTCGCGTTGTCATATTCTACTATTTTTGTTTTCTTTTTTTTTTTTTTTTTTTTTTTTTTTTTCTTCGTACAAAACTAAAATTAATTTTATGAAATTTATTTATTCATTTTCCTTGATGCCATCATTTTTATCTCAAATGATTGAATTTATGATAATTATATATTATCATATTATATATTCACAAGTTTTAATATCATTTTTATATGCTCTTTCATTGCATTTCTTTCTTTTCTACTTAAAAATGTGCAATATCGAAGCATATCATAACGAAGATCTGATTATCATGTAATATTATAAATTTTTAATTAACAACTGATTATTTATTATTAATATTTAAAATAATAAGAATCATTCATTCGATGTTTTTACAATTGAAACAGCATTTCTAGATTAAATTTTATTGTAACAGAATTTACAAACTGATGATCAAGAGCTATTTTTTAGTAATTTTTGACAAATTATATATACAAAGATATATCTGTGTTGAATAGCAATAACCTGTTAAGTGTATATGTAATCCCTATGACGTTAACTTGTTGTTGGAATTCACCACAGATATATTAGAATAATAAGATCAAATGTGATGGTTCAATATTGATTTCATTATCTAGAAAGGATGATATTGATGTTAATATACTATATACTTCATTGATTTTACATTGTCATTTTTGTACAGACTTTGCGTGTAAGTTCATGATTGTAATACAATCACTGTATTATACCATGCATTTAATTAAGCTCATTTCAAAGCCTATTGTTTGACACTGTGTAAAAGTATTAGAATTAAAATTTTCTTTTGCATTCTAACTCCCTAGGTACATTCCTAGAGTGAATTTGGACACAGTTTTGCGAATATTTTCTTGAGAAATTTTTCTGTATTTACACGACCAAAGCTGTGTTGCGACGACTAAATTATGAAAACGTCTATATATTATATACATATATTATAATAATATAAATTGTCCCGTTTAGGTATTATATCTGTAATAATTTCATCTTGTATAAATGAAGTTATATTTCGGGTATTTTGAAAGAAAAAAAAAAATTAAACTCGATATTCAAGTTTGATAAACGGCGTCGAGATGGTTTACATTCATAAGAGAACCAAAAACTCTGTGATACAAATAAAATGTTCCCCTAATTCCGGTTTTCAAGCCTCATCATTGAATTTCATTATCAATACTCAAATTTGATTACTTGACACGATAGATAACTAAAAATGACAATTAGTATGTTAAAGTGTAGTTTAGTGAAATGACACTATGTAAATACTTCCTTCGGACCAAATAGTTATACTAAAACAACAGTGTCCTCGCGATTTTGAATTATATTCAGAAAGAATAATTAACGCGAAACATTGTTTTGTTATAGTTATTAACCGATTTTGTACTTAATTGACTTAAACTGTAAGTAATTATAGATGTTATTTAAGAATCGGAAAAAATTAGCGTGGATGGATTATAGTGCTGAATAAAATAGCGATTTGAAGATAACGAGCAACATTTGATTTACATTTGTGTAGTTCAGATCCCGTTAGCGATAAACTGCAAATCGAGTTGAATTCGGGCGGCCTAGACTTTACGATTGATATCGCGCATTATATAATTTGGATCGTGTCTATGATTTGAGCAGCGAAAAATCGGGGGCAGTTTGTCGAAGTCAATTGTTGTGCGACTGGGCAAAGATGCCGATTGATATGATAAAGTGCTGGTGGTCGAACCAAATTGCAGAGCCATGCAAGAAGCATGAAGAGTGGACTTCCGTTACACCAACACGCAAACCTGTTGAGCCGCAAAAATTAGATCCACGAAATAGCTTTTCTCAGTCAATTTCAATATATTTACATTAAGTACAGATTTTAATTTTCAAATCATACAATTTAATTTGGTCATTGAGCAGAATCAATTGAAATTGTATGCTATCGTACAACAAGCGCACAAATTTCATGATTCATTTCATTGAACGAATTCATCTGTTCAGACTGTAAGTTTATGGAATGAATTTCTCAATTTTTGAACATCACAATTGCAGTGCATCTGGTGTCAAGACTTATATTTTGTGACTATTAGATATGTACATATCAAGATGTTGGATACATCATCAACATTTGATAACGATAAAATGAGTGGTAAAGTCAATAGGAAAAATCGATAGTCCATATACGAGAGAAAGTATAGTAGTAACTATTGTTATAAGACAGCGATTGGAAAAGTGTCTCATGCGATCGCAGTAGTAGTGGTGCGAGTTGAGCGCGACGGCGTGGCGCACGGCGCACTGTTCGTACTACTGCGCCGATGCGACTCATTCAGCGCGTCAACTTAAACTCATTGAAATGACATTTTTCGACTTATTCATAATATTGTAATTGAATCATCAACATTAAGCTTTTCTTTTGTCTTATCATCATCATCATCATCATCATCATCAAATATTCATCATCAACGTTCTGATGAGAAATATAAAAAATTTAGCGCGCGCTTTAATTATGAAAGTGACTGTTAGAGGGCGGTGGCGGTGACGTGTGTGTGTAGTACGTCCGAGTCCGGGGGATGCATTCTAGTTCCATAGTCCCCTCCCTTATCTAGCGAAAACGTGAAAGCAGCGGCGGCGCATCCATCCAGGTAAGCTCGCGCTCGCTCGGCTTGCCCGCTGCCGCGTCAGTCGAGTGCTTCGGCCCGAGTGGAGGCGATGCGCGTCTTGCGCTACGTCGCATAAGACATCTTGCATGTCAATCGGTGCGCGAACAGTGCCCGCTGCGGGTGCAACATTGAGCTCTGCATTGAGCCTCCTACGTCATGATGCTCAATCAAGTAAGTCCGTCCCATCTGGTGGTTACTTGTGCACCCCATAACAACCAGTATCCATTCATTCAAGTTGATTCGCGACCAATGTGGCGGATCGCCATCACTCGCGCGCCACGACCTAATAGCGCGCGCATATAATAACAAACAGTACCATCCATTAAACAACCATTACACATTAGTACATAGCTATTGTGCTATTTCAACAAGCCACTTGGACCAACCAAATTCACCAGCCATAATTCCATCGATCACATTTTATTATTTATCCTTCAGACAATCGTCAATTGTTATGCGCATCCACCACCATTACTTATTCATATATACCTAATATTCTCATACAGATGCCGGTCCAAATTACATTTCACCAAAAATCATCTCTGTTTCTATTATTTTTCTACAACACATATTTGTTTTACTTTAGCTTTTACACCATCAGTAATGCTCAACAATTCTTCAACATCTCTCTTATTATTTCCTACTAATTCGTCATTTAACTCGTTTCATAATATTTTGCCTTTCATTTCCTACAAAATAATTGATTATTCATTTGTTGCTGTTGTTATTATTCGAGTAAAATCCTTGACATGTAACAAAAAATAAATAAATACAATCGAGTTGTAAAATTGGTCATTGCGTGTTCTGCTGGTATTGCGCTTTTTCATGCCTACTACCTATATGTAGACTGTATTATCGAAAAGCGTCGAATCACAGTAAAGAATATCGCGCGCTCTCTCCCTCTTTATATATATGTAAACAAATTAGAATATATGTTTCTTCATATCATCGTGAATGAAATGAAAACGAGTAAAACTGATAGAAAAGTGTGTCATATAAGGTTTTGAAAGAATTATATTATCTTTGGTCGTTGGAAATGATAGAAACGAGGAGTATCTTCTTGTAGTTATGTCTTTCCCTATACATGACAATATAAAATGTGCTCTCGAACAGACTCAAACAAGGGATCAATTCATGCTGACGTAATTGGGCTCCCTCACACGCTCAAAAGTATATTCAATTATATATATATTATATATATATACATACGCTTAGCCATGCAAAGTTATACTGCACTTTAATTTCAATTTTCATTCACGATCAGTTCAAAAGGCCTTTTAATCAATGAATGTGGTAGCAGTAATTTGTTTCTTTTTGCCAAGTATAATTTTAATCGAAAAAGTTAAATCTTTTGAAAGAGAGAAGAGTTGGTTGTTGATAAAATTGTTAGCGAACACTATTCTTCTATGCATTTTAGATGCTTTTATTCTTTTTATTCTCTTGAACATTTTAAACCATGCACATGCACATTTGAAAATAGCCGCGCATCAAGTTGAATTTGTTTTATAAATAAAATGCTGCGGTCGTCAAACTCGTACAGTTCAATGATATTGAAATGTTGTTGTTTTTGATAGACATTTCAACGAAGAATAATGAAATAGCAAGAGAGAGAGAGAGGTGATATGAGTGATGTGTTGATCGCGAAGAGTGATTATCTCTGACCCAACCTTGACTCTGAGATGCATGAGGGAACAGCGGCAAAAAGCAAGCAAAACAGAATCAAAAAATGTATCTGTTTGTGTTGGACTGGGGCGCGATCAATACTCGCTTGATTCAACAGCGATGAGTTAACTAACTCTTGAGTTTTGTTGTATAAATGATGAGGATAAAAAATATGAAAGAAAAATGTAATAAATGATTGATGGTATACAGGTGTGACATCGAGAAGAGGGAGCAGCAATGGCGAGCAGCACAGAAGAGTACGGCTCGGAGCTGCAGGAGTTGCAATGGAGCGGTAGCGGCTCGTCGCACTTGCTGCGCGGCTCAAATCATTTTTCACGCAACGGCGGCGTTTGCTATGAGGCGGAAGACCTCGCGCGAGCACCGAGCCAGCAGCAGCAGCAGCATCATCATCAACAACAACAACATCGCGGCTACTACAGTCCACCTGGTACCAGCTACACGATTGTCGAAAGGCCACCGAGTCATCACCATTCTTCTCACACCACACCTTACAGACACAGTCGGACTCACGCCAATGCTCCCACTGGCGGCGCCATTTCTCCCGAACAAGTCATTCGGTAATTATTTACATATTTACTTTAAATAACAAACAAATTCAAATTCAACTGTTCTTTAGAGCGCTTGATATGACAGTATGCTCTCACTATAAGAGGCAATAGTTGGATGCTTAATTTGATTGAAACTTTTCGTCATAACAAAATCTTTGTCTTGATTTTCAATCATTTCTAACTAGTGTTGAAAATGAACAAGTTATCGGTGTTTGTAACACGAGTAATCAAATTCAGTTGAATCGATGAGTCACACTTATGACATTTATTTGCAGCATGTTCGGAAACTTGTCAGCTGATAGAAAACCACCTGACAGAAGGACACCAGCGTCAAGTCCAGCTAGTGTATCGGCAATGCGAAGTACACCCACGCAACAAAATCAGTCGCAAAATTCACAAACCTCTCCGATTGGCCCCCAACCGCTCAGTCTACAGGAATTGACGGTCCGAACTATCACTATGACACGTGATCCTCCAGACTCGCACCATGGTTTTGGAATATGTGTCAAAGGAGGCAAAGACGCCGGTAATCATTCCATTCACCATTTTTCCTAGTTATTCATAATTATTCGCAGAGAAAAAAATAACATATTAATGATTCAATATTATAACTATTTATAATCAAGGAATCATATCTGTTAAAAAACGGTTTTACACTGTGATTCCAAGTTATATTGTTATTATTATCTTTAACTGGCCAATTGTGTAAGTGCCTTTTTTGTCTGTTTCGCTGAACCAGAAGTGCAGTCAGGTAACCAGCGTTGCACACAATTAATTGAATGCATAAATATATAGTCACTGTACAGAAAAGAAACATCTTAAAACACTCAATATTTTTGTTCGCACGTTTCTTGTTAGTAATTAATGCGCCACTACAATTTTTTTATTCAAGCCTAACCCTAAAGCGACATCCAAATTGAACTCGTGCATTCTCCCGTTGTCTTGCAACTAATTGCAAACAATTCGAACGCTGTAAGACAACTGGAATTGGCGTTACGCTCGAAATTTACGATATATCTAAGAGAGCTCTAACAGCTCAAACAGAAGAACAAAAATTTAAATTTGGTCGCCTATATCTTGCATGAAGAAACTAGTGCATATCAAATTAGTCATCATGTATAGTCGCTACTACTACATAATATACATACATAGGTTTATATATACACATACATAAAGAGTGTGTGTAAAAATAATAAGTAATAAGCATGATTATTTTATATACAAGTATGTGTATAGTGATGTTAAGAATGTTGTGAGTTGTTGGCCACGATTAACTGAACCTGCGAGAAAACAATAAAATAATTGAATTGTTTTGACGTAAGTTGAGATCGTGGCACGAGAATGTATGAGCGAGATACAGTCGGCAGCTTGCGGTCTGATAAAAAGTATGTGACGTGTTCTCAGGAGTGGGAGTTTATATTTCGAGGGTGGAAGAAGGTTCTGTGGCCGAACGAGCTGGATTGCGGCCAGGCGACACCATCCTAGAAGTCAATGGAACACCTTTTCGAGCCGTCACTCACGAGGATGCTCTCAAAGTAAGAACAAATTAAACACATTGAGTTATATATATTACACACACAATTTTGGACTCTTGAATATAATAACAAAGAAAAAAAAGACAAGAACTTGTCAGCCGCCTTTTGATGCACTTTATTGTCTAAAGCAAGA
The DNA here is from genome assembly GCA_025266255.1 of Trissolcus basalis. Taxonomy (NCBI): domain Eukaryota; kingdom Metazoa; phylum Arthropoda; class Insecta; order Hymenoptera; family Scelionidae; genus Trissolcus; species Trissolcus basalis. The sequence continues at coordinate 26,195 of JAAMPD010002372.1, forward strand.
CATCAGCAAGTGGATCGATGTGTCACGAGTGGCATCAAATGACTAATAACCACCAGCCACATTGTACCGTTCGCCATTTTGTTGTTTTATATTATCCACTTTTAAATTTTCAAAGTTTCATTTTGTTCTGAAAAAAATGTTGAGCAACCTTTTATACGTATATGTACATGTGTATATAAGTAAGTAAATTAGCATTTGTGAAAAGTGAGTACGGATGAATGAAAGTATATTAAAATACAAGGAAATTTTATGATTTGAGTTGAAAAAGGGGACAGAAGATTGTCATCATAAAGAGGCGTAAATGGGAGCTCGTTATTTCGTAATGGCTTGGCCAACAAACAAGCCAGAGGGTGGAAAGCAGGTGCACGCGGCAAATGTTTCTGTTGCTTAAAGCATTCTCGATGGCGCCAGCCGTCCCGGCGCCGCTAGATTTCGTCATTCCTATTCCAATATAGCAGTAACATTTCAGACCAAATCGTGATAATAAACAGCAACATCTTGTTCATTTTTACATTAACAACTTGCTTCTTTTATTTTATATTCATTGACTTGTTGTTCAAGTCAATGATGAATGACGCTGTAAAGTTAATGACCAGCATCAGTTATTGATTGCAATTATCACGTAAATCAATGACATCGGGATATAACATCAGTTTAGAGACAGAGCAAACAGTTTGCGTGTGCTTCATGAAGATATGTTATATTGAAATAACATATGAAAAATCATATGTGGATTACAACAATTGAAAATCAATTTTCAAGTGTCAGCGGCATAAATCTGACAAAGTTTCGGTTTGTTATTGAGGGGAAAAATAGTTTAACTCGGAGAGTGTAAGTGGACGCCGGTTCTTGGTAATATCGATCTGTCGGAGTGGTATACGCCGACGTCACATCCTGCTTATCCTTGACCCAGCTATCCTCTGTAACGTCGTCCTGTCGTCTTCTCGGCAAATGCATTAGGCGATATGGAATAATTGTCACAATAGCTTTATCAGTCAAGTATGAATGATATTTGCTGGCGATAGTATTAAAGAAAAAAATGAATAAAATAATAATAAAGAGAACAAAAAATGAGAGGGTCAAAATGTAAAAAACTTGAAAGTTGCAGAGTCTAAGGCATTATGATTAGATGCTCTGATCTAATCATAATGCTGAATTGGCAGACAGCCAATTGAACTGGGAGTATTGACGAGTAGTTTGATAGAAAATGATAGTTGAAATTGAGAGGTAGGCAGTGATGCCAAGAAGGCGGCAGGCAGGCAGGCAGGCAGACAAGTAGGAAGAGAAGAAAAAGTGCAAAGATAGTACATGTAATACATGTAGTTAGTTAGAGAAGAAGGATGAATTGAAATGTGGCTTTCAGATGCTGAAATCGTGTCGAACGCTAAGTATGACAGTTCGCGGTCCTGCGTTAGACCCGAGGTGTCGAGGCAGTCATCCGACGTGGGTCTCAGGTGGGGGAGGTAGACAGCAGTCATGCAGCTGGATGGATCGTCAAGGTCGACCGGTTTCGCCCCCTCGAGAATCAAGATTTGGTCCTAGGACTAGAAAGGTTGAGCTTTGCATAGAACCTGGCCAGTCCTTGGGCCTTATGATCAGGGGAGGGCTTGAGTACGGTCTTGGTATCTACGTCACCGGGGTGGACAAAGATAGTGTTGCTGATCGAGCAGGACTTATGGTAGGAGACCAAATAATCGAAGTCAATGGGCAAAGTTTTGAGGAGGCCACGCACGACGAAGCCGTTCAGATTTTGAAAACTAACAAAAGAATGAGCCTCATCATTCGGGATGTGGGCAAGGTGCCGCATTCGTGCACAACTAGTCAGCCGATTGTTTTACCCAGTGGTCCTCCTGCCAGTGGTTCTCGATACTCTGAACACGATACACTCCTTGAAAGTCCAGCCAATCACCATCATCGACCACCCAGTCCATCCTCGTAAGTTTTGTCATTATTATATAATTCTGAACAAATAATGATGATAATGATAATAGTCATTAACATCTTGATGCTGTTTTCAGGAGCATTACCTGTACGACAGATTGGAGGCACAGGGGAATCCAATCAGTGTCCGCGGCCACCATGGCAATGGTCGAAGAAAAAGCTCGTGTTGTATTAGCAAGAAGCGAGAGGGCAACATTGTCCCAGCTTCTAGCCGATTACAGAACCAGAAGGATAAGTGTTGAAGATTTGGTAACTAGATTAGCCGACTTGCTCAATACCCATGAAAAACTTACACTACTTACCGAACTGCGTGAGCTCGTTGACAGTAAGGATCGTGCAGCGTTCGATGAATTGGTTTACCGACCTCGAATATCAACCACCAGGGTATGCAATCAACTCACTCTATTACACCTCTATTTTTAATCAAAAAAATAAAATAAAATAAAATCACTCTCAAATCATTCACAATTCTCATCCACTCATCATCTGAAATATGATGGTCATATGAGCGTTTTAACCCTTATTTCGGAATATTCTTCTTAAACTTCATCTCTAAAACAAACCCGTGTCGTCCTTTCTCTTCCATTTCAGACTAAAGAATGCAAGCAAATGGATCTAATCGTCACACCGTCAATCCATCAATATTCGGTAAGACTTTGCAACTCAGACTAAAGTCGTCCCGATCGTATTTTGTCGCTTTTCTTCTTTCTCTCTGTCTCTATCTCTTGCTTTTCTTTAATCTTTTTTCAAATTAGCATAGATACTCCGGCGTCGGTTTCACTTTTTCTTCACACCTCAAACTCTTGTCTTAACGCCAGCAGACAATCACGTATTGTGTCACTTTACGTGAACTGCTTTTCTTATTTATCCTCATACTTTAGTCCGATTCTAAGTTTCCATTCACCGAGAGTGCACGTTTTAACAAAAACTTCTTTTAGTCTATTCAATATAGCTGCTCAACTTAAATAATCAATTTCTTTTTTAAAATTACATTTTGTAATTTGATTGCTTTTGTTTGTTTCGTACTTTTTTGCAACGAAACTATAATTTTATAAAATTGCGCTTTATATACCCTTATTAAATATTTATTACGCAAAATCGATTACCTATTCTACTTTGTCTTGGTGGCTTTAGGCGTTACGTCTGAATAATTAAATCAGCTGAAACAAAATCACTTATCAAAGTGTAAAAAGATATCGAAAAAACAAGATTTATTAATGATGAAAAGTAGAGTTATTTGCTGATGGTATATTGAAATTTGGATAAATAAAATTGACGCAATGCAAAAGCATTTCTCTTTCTATAGAATCATCATTTGTGATGCCAGCAGTGAGAAATAAGGTGGTTCCGAATATCTGTTTCGTTCAATGGAAATATCCTCGGAAATATCATATGACGCTCATAGGATGATCACGTGATATGCATATCATCATCATCAATTATTCATCATGCCCTGTCGGAAAATCGAAATTATATATGTACGTATATACATATGAAAAAAGTTTTCGTACATGTGTAAGCGAAAGTTTCCGATAATGGTTTCATATGCATCATTGTCTCTCAGATGTGCAATAACAATAAGAACAAATAATTTTGAAATTTAATATCGCAAATTGGTATCAAAGACCAAAAAACAGAGCTCGTCATCAGTTGGAGAGGTTTTTCCAAAAGCTTCAATCAAGCCCCAACAATTATTTTTTTAAGCTGTCCATCACTATAAAAAAATGAAACACTTGATAAAAAAAGTGGTTAGTTAACAAGAGTCAAATACATATATACTAACTATATCCAAAATTGCATGTTTACTATATCCCATTTGTCAAGCACGAAATCTGTAGTCCATATTTACAATTTATCATTACATATTAATGCATATACATAGCTTTACTTATATATCCATTTGTTTGATCAATAGTATATATTGTTGTACAAGAGTAGGAAATGTCCCTTTGTGCAAATGGAAGAAACTATTTTTATAACAAGTAATGTGGATACTCATCATTTCTTCTTCACTTGTTATGAAAAATAGTTTTCTTGTAAATCATTTCAATTTCAATTGTATTCCATACAAAAATTTTGATATATTATTGGAAATCTTTTATAATTTTATATAGAAACATGATAAAAACTATACATAGATAGAAAAAATTACAATGAAATGAATTCCAGTTAAGGTGGTTTTAGCATGATAGTCAAAGCAAAAAGTGTATATATATATATATTATGAATTTTCATAAACATATAGAAAAAATTAAGAGGAAAAAATAAAAAGACAATCTTAAAATACTATTTTTTTGCGTGTCAAGAATTGTTTAATGATTTTCCCGTTTCGTGAGAATACATTTTTTGATCAAATAACCCACCAATCACAATCAGCCATTTTAAAATTAAAAATTTCGTTAACGTGATTCAGTGGCGAATTTCCCTAGAATCAAACTAAGCACGTGTTTAGGGCGAAAAATTTTTTGGGACGGATAATTTTTTTGGGCAGAAAAAATTTTTAATATAAAAAATTTAAGGGGAGCGACCTCTAGAAATTGCTTCGGGCGGTTACTTTTGGAAATCGTAGTTTTTTAAAAAATCTGTCATCTCGTTTGATTAAAACAAAAAATAATGTCTGTTTTGACACCGACGCTACATAACACGTTATGCAAAAACATCGATTTTAAGAGACAAATATCTTTGAAACGAAATGTTCAATCGTTCTAAAATATTATTAACAAATTTATGTTAGCGAATAGAGCACGTGATTTAAATTTTATAAAATTCTGAGATAGACGCCTTTTCACTAGAACCACCTTAAATAATATCAAGCTTTAATGAAAATTCTTCAAAGTTCGAACTAAAAAATGCAATCATATATATACTTATAGATATAGACAGAAATCTGTCTATAAACAAAAACTGAAAAGAGCGTGATTCTGAAAGAATGGGAGAATCGTAGCATAATTAAACATAATATTTCGTTGATAGATGGTAAAAAATAAGGACGTGTCTAGATAGACCGTAAACGTCACTATAAAGCGTGACTATAACATACTTCATTTGGAAAAAACGTGGATATGACGTACTTCATATAGGGGAAACGTGGATATAACGTACTCTTATATCTACGTTCTGTACTCCATTTTTGACGTTATAGTCACGTTTTTTTAAAAAGTTACTAAAATTTAAACACGAACCATATCCCGTTATAAACAAAATACTAAAAATAAATAAAATACTTAAATAATTTGAACACGTTATATCCCTGTATGAATAAAATACAATACAAAAATTACACTTATGAATTTGTTTTGGTTAGAAATATATATACAAACAAATAAATAACATATTCATGATCTTGAAATGAAAATCGATGTATTAAACAATATGCAGTACATTTTTATGCCTATCGGCGGTGTACATTGATAATAATAATTAAGCAATAATAAATTTTTTAACTTTTATATAAATATTTCACAATAATTTATTTCACATTATTAAACTTTATAAAAAAATAATATTATTACTTATTTATATTTATTTTTTAATTAGGAATAAACTTACTTTTAACATTTTTTAAAACAATTGCACATATTTAAACAAAATGTACCGACTCGACATTTTTTCTCCTATCGCACTCGGAGCAAAACCAAGAACCGGTACAATTGATATAATTTTCGCATTAAAAATGGAACCAAACAAGGCAACTGTCACATGATAACACATCAGTTATTGCAAGTTGACCACAAGTTTCACAGCTGTATTTGCCTACTTCTTTTTTTTTCAATTTTTTTTTTTTTTTTTTTTTTTTTCGAAAATGAACTTTTTACTCAGGAAATTTCCGTGTCACAATATTTTATAACAGGATATCCAGCGACTAATAAAAATTTTGTGTGCAATTATGTCTAACATGTTTTTAAAATTTTTCTAAACAATTTTTTCAAATGATATTTCAATTATTAATTTTATACCGAAGGAAACAAAAATCACATCGAATGAATATTCGAATGTTCATAAAAAGTGAATGGAAACGTTTTTCCTGCATAATTTTCAATTCTTGAGTTTGGAAATTTAAGGACACTGGACATCCTGTTACTAGTTCCAAACCAATTTTCTAAAACTAAAAATCAACTAGGCAGTTATTTACCACGAGATGAAATATTTGAAAATGACATCAGCAATATAATTGATTAAAAGACGGTTTTTAATCATCAATGAGTAACATGAAATGTGTATTTTATAAAATCACATAGAATGACAAGAACTCACCTTGATGTGCTTGAGACTGCGAAATCGTCGAACTTTGAGACATGTTGCTGGGTGGCTGGTTCATATCTTGGATTGGTGTTTCGCTTTGTACGGGTGTCGCAGCAGAATTACTCTCCATATTGCTCATCTGTGCACAACATCAGTTCATCTTTAACATTTTTTCTCATCATGATCATCAACATTAAGAAAGCAATGTCATTTTCAATTTTTTTTTTTCATTTTCTGTCCGAACAATTTAAAAAAAAACGTGTGAATCTCTTTTTGCTTTGGCTTGAAAAGAAATTTCTGCAAAGAATGTTGATTATGTAGGAAAGAATTTAATTGAAAAATTTTAAGCTGACTTTTCAATATTCATGTGCGTTGGCTCTTTAATCCTTACTTCAAAAGAGTTCTTCTCAAAATGATGTTTCAGTTGAAATTTGCAAGCACATTTTCTCAAAACCTCTTCAACTAATTTAATCTCAATAAACCACGTTAGATTTAATTTTAAATTTATTAAGCACTGGCTAATCATTATTATTATTATTATTATTATTATTATTATTATTATTATTATTATTTCATTTCCAATTATTCCTTTGCAAAATTAAAATTCTATACAACATCTTACGACAATTTTTCAGTTATACTTTGAAAATTCGAAGAGAGTAATTAGAAGATCAATTATTTCCAACTTTCGTGTAATTTTTACATTTGAAATGTAAAAATCCATTGAAGAGGACAAAAACTAAATCTTACAATTGATATTTGGTCTTCTTCAATGCTTCCTTGAGATTCTGTATTGGTGTTGACTGGTCGTCGGATGTTTTCGCCGGTCTCTTGAGAAGCAATGGCGGGTTCTGGTTTGATAGTATTGGTAGCTACGAGGGTGATCTCACTGATTTCGTCTGCTTTATCGCCGGATCCTGAATTCGAGCCTGTCGATGATTTTCTCATTCTTTTTCGTCCCCGATAAGACGGGGTTTGGGGTGAACTCGGCGAACAAGATTCGCCCCGTTCCCGCGAGTCGCTTGGCCATTTGCTGAACGATCCTGAGTGCATCTCAGCTAGGCCTTTGATTTTCAAACTCTCAGCTGTCTGTAAACATTTTAACACAATTAAAATCAAGTGCTTTGACAGTACATGGAAATACAATCATATAATTATCAAGCCACGTTTCCAATATACCGAAAAAATTTCAATTTCCAAAAATTCAAATTACACCAACCAAGACATCTGAATACAATAATTTTGTCTCGAAATTTAAAACATTTTTTTTGTTTCTAATTTTGTCATTTCCTAAAAATCTACATATTCTATAAATAAAAAAATGTATTAGTACACTACAAATTTAATTACAATTATACTTTTGTCATGCGCGTTGAAAATATATTTTCAATTACATTTAAAATATAATATTCTATAAATAAAATATAAACTTGTATATTTTGTATAAAAACTGTTTATATTTTGTGTGCAAAACGCCAAGATCTTGTACAAATTGAATATAAATTTTTTATATAACATATATATACAAAAAAAAAAAATTTTTTTTCATGTATATTTTGGCATGGTTGTTTAATAATCAATTATGTTTTGAATATAAAACTGCAAGATTCTCGTATAAATTGAATATTAATTTTTCATATAACATAAATATAAAATACTTTTTAAAAATATATTTTTCTCATATATTTTTGACCGTATGAGTTTGTGTTTACTTTCTGTCAGATATATTTCTGGCCTTATGATTTCGTTAAATTGAATATATTTTGAATATAAACTGCAAGATCTTGTATAAAATAAATACACATTTTTCATATCATACATATATAAAATATTAAAAAAAAAAAAAAAAAAATTCACATATA
>JAAMPD010002373.1:0-15391 GCA_025266255.1 Trissolcus basalis
GAATCTAGTTTACTTTTTGAAACGCAAAGACATCTCTAGAAATAGGGAAGATATTTAAAATAGGAAAAATCACTTGAATTTTTTTAAACGGATTTCTAACAAGAAATTAGATTTCAAAAAGTCCCTACAAACGTAAATATTCCTAGACCTCTTGAAATTTTTAGATAATGAAATTTTGACAAAAAGAAAAAATTTTTTCAAGATTGTAATATTCCCTAGAATCTAAACGTAGTTTCATTTTAAAATCTCTGAAAAATATAGAAACTAACTTTAATAAATTCCTACATGTTTCATCTCCCATTTTTATCACTAGTTATCATAAATCATTTTGAAAAATGACCAACAACATGTTTAGAAAATCCATAAACGAAAATATCCCTAGACTTTTTCCCCCACTGTTTCCTAAAAATGTACAAACACAAAATTCAAAAAAATTGAAATTCAAAATAATAAACATAACGATGCAATTTATTTCAGGGTACGCCTTTCTCGGTTCGGCTTTAGTAGTGGAACCATCTGTTGCGAGCGGCACAAAAAAACGGTAAGATTTTTTGAAACATCCTAGTTGTAAATCAAAAGTTGCGACGTTTTTTTGAGTTATAAATCAGATAGCTGGCAATGATGCGCAAATTGGCCGAACAGAAAAAAATCATAATGAGCCGAAAATGTGATACTGAGGGGGAGGGGGCGGCTGATCACCCCCTTTAGAGAGACTTTTGCAAACATTGTGTGGCAGTCGATGCAGTCTTATTGCGCCAAAAGAAAATGCTGCACGCTGCTGCACCTGCTCGTCTCGTGCGCAACCCAGTGCTACTTGGAATTTGTTCCACAGCTGCAATCTGTTTTCTTAAGCAACACCAATTAACTATGCTGCTTTATTCGACGTAAAAGAACGTCTGCAAGTCATCGGGATGTTGTACTTATGGCCAGAATAATTGAGTTCAATTTTGAAAGAACGAGCAATTATTATTTATTTTTTTTTTCAACAACTTGCAACAGTTCGTACCGTTAATAAAAGTCACCAAATGTCACTGATTTTCCATTAAATTCGTGAAATTTGATTATTTTTAAACTATCTAGGGAGTTTTTGTTTTTCATTTGTAATAGCATTGATAAAAGTTACTAGAATTAATTTTGTATTTTCAACTGATTTGAATTAGTTTTGGAAAAAGTCAGCCCAAAGCATTGGTTTATATTTGAGTAGTTATAAGATGCACGATTTTTGCATTTCCTAGGGATTTTAATTTGATCTCTTCTTTTAACTTAATTTTTATTATTTTGGTAGTTCTGGTAACAATAAAAATCACTAATTTTGTTGGCCTGAATTTCGATTTAGTTTTCTAGAAAACTCATCTAGTGATTTTTACTTCTTAGGGAATTTTTTTCAGTTTATAAAAAACTGAAAATCCCTAGATAGTGTTTAAATTTCCCTAAATTATAAAGTACCTTTTTTTAAATCTGTTATCAGGAGTTTTCAAAATTCAAATAAGAAATAACTTATTTGGTTGATTACAAAAAATGCATGACAGTTCTGCGAACTACAAAATAACCGTAAAAATGTTGGTACAATGAGTTAGTGAAACGCGACGCGACTTACAAACGAGCGGTTTAGTTATAAATAAAACTTGTTTTGGCGTCTCGCGCTCGTTTCCTTTTTAATTATTTGGTGCAAAGTGAGATGCATTCGAAATACATCTTGCACTTTCTCATTCCCTCAGATACCAAAAATAAAAAAAGCCTTAGATGGCGCTGGTGCAGCTCAAAATATGTCGCTTATTTTTAAACAATTGCAATTTCCAAAATTTCTTAATAAAAATTACAATTTGATATTAACTTCACATTTGTGAACTTGAAACCAGCTTTTTGAGTTGAAATCACTTTTGTTTGTAGATGTCAACTCAAAGTCAGTGTATTTTTCTATAACACCTATCCTAGACAACGTAGAAGGCGGCCAAAATATTTGTTTTCATCTAAAATTTTCAATGTTGAGATACTCGAAAAATTGTGGCACATCAAAACTTCTTGGATAATTGGCGTTATGTTTGTGGTTCAGGGGGCATCGCAAGGAAAGTGCCGCTGTTGTTATGCTAATGTATACAAAGTCCATACAAGTGCACGGAGTTATGCGTACTTACTCTCCTTTATGGTGCATGTACGTGCACTTGTAAACCCCGGCCCGCAACAAGAAAGAAACGTTTACGCAAAGGGTTGCCGAAACCATTATGTACTCCATCAATCATTTATCACAGTCATTACTTGTTGTTCATTCACCTCTTGTGTTTTTCCGCGAACATTCTTTCAAACGTAATAGACTTGTTTATTTTTCATAACCACATTTGTTTATCACAACAATTCGAAGTTTACAAACAAAAAGGATCACTTTCTTTTGGTTATTTGTGTCCTGATCATTTTTAAATGTAAACAAACAGTTTGTTTACATTTTTATATCCATTTGATGATTTTGTTTATATATTTTCTATAATTATAATTTTTTTAAAATATTGTTTACTTTTTTGTATATATCCAATGAGTTTCAATACTTGTTCAAATTTTTTTTATGAATTAGAACACTTTGCAAGCACATTGTTTACATTTTATTTTTTCTGTTTGTTTATACTTTTTATGAAAAAAATATTTCCAAAATATTTCTAAATATTTTTTTTCAAAAAAATTTTATATGTTCCCATTATATTTAAACATGAAAACTGTTTGCTTATGTTTATGTATATATATATTTAATATTGTTGTTTTTAATTTTTGTATAAATATAATTGTTAAAAATAACGTTTAAATATTCCTATATATCTAGTAGATTTCAATCTTTGTTTACATTTATGTATACATTATGTATACTTATTTTTATTTATTTTTTCTTCAATATATCTTTATTTAAATATATTATTTATGAATATTGTTTGTATGTAGTATTCATGAACTATTTTTAATGTTTGTTTACATTTGAATATTTCAATTTTCAATAATATTTTTATTCATATATATCTGTTTTGAATATTGTTCCCATTTCTTATATATATTTAGTATATATTTCAATATTTGTTTACAATTTTTACAGAAATGTTTTATTTTTTTTGTTGTTCGATTATATATTTTTTTGAAACATTATATTTTCAAATATTTTCGTATTTTCTTTTATATTTCTTGTATACAAAACAATGGTTCTGTAAATCTTTTGTATTGACATTTGAAATGTTTATTTATAAACATCTTTAACTTTCTGACGCGACATCTGAATTGTGCGTTTAACGTTACTTTTTTCAAGATCGGTTTTAAAATTACCGATTGTATTGCGTGCAAATTGCAATTTGGTCGCGTCACCGCGTGATTACGTGCAGTGCAAAAAACAATTTTGGTAATATTCAATAATCGCGGAATTGGCGCGTGTTACAGCCGCAATTACTCGAGCCACGCGATCCACCGTAATACTCAATTCTGTGGTCAAGTGCAGGTAACATGTGTGCAAAGGTGCAAGCGCAAAAAACAACAAGTCAACTTATTATCTTGACCTCAACAAATTTTTATCTCGAACAAAAAAAAAAAAAAACACTTCTGCTGCCATAATGTAAATGAAATAGTACAATAATGATGCGTTTCAAATTTCCCGCCCAAATTGGGTTATTTTGGAAATTGGAATAAACGATGCAATAAATGCGATTCGATATTTAATGCTCTAGCATAATGTAAACATAAGGGCATCGTGATGCAAATGGCATGACATAATACCAAAAGAAAGAAAAAACTGGTTATGATAACTGAAAAGTAGGGTTTAACTAGAGGATTACAGGAGTTCAGTCGGTTGAAAAACTTTTGTTGTTGACTTCTGAGATGAATTATAACTTAGGAAAAACGTTAACGATGTCTAAAGAAAAAAGAACCATTTAACTTCCCGTGAATTATTGTCATGCCATATTCTCTTCAACGTATATTTCAAATCTTGCAAACTTTTTCATTTACAACTATTCTTTACGTTCCATAAATTATTTTTTGTATTATTTACATTGTTTTGTTTACATCTAAAAATAACCTTTAAGTTTGTTTATTTATATTTTTTACTTTCTTCAAATTTTGTTTGTTTACATCTTATTCACTTTCTTTGTACATTTATATTGTTTTATTTACATCTTTCATTGATCTTCAAAGTTGTTTATTATTTACATTTCTACTCGTGTCTCTTTCTTTGTTCATTTATATTGTTTTGTTTACATCTTCAAATTTGTTTGTTTACATTTCTGATTATTTTTTATTTGTTTATATCATCTCTTTTTATGGATACATTTTTCTTTCTGTTATGCTTTCATAATTTTGTGTTATTATTTTGATATTCACCTTCATATTCTCTTGTTTAGATTGTTTAACCTTGAAAAACGCTGTTTTCTGATTAGAAACAAAAGGGACCGTAAAAAGGTCAATCGGATTGTTTCGGGGGTTGAAAAATTGAGCGAACGCACCTTGTGGATATCCGTGTACAATGATTGTCTTGGCTTTTTTATTTGTCAGTCCATTTTCGGGATCGTCCGTTGGTTCTTTATCGCGTGCGAGTTGTCTTTGTCTGTTGCATCTCGCTCCTCACACCACAAGAACGAATCGTTGCATGTGGCACGCGCCAACCTCGTGACCCCCCTGTCCCCCCTCTGTGTTGGCTCCGCAACTCTTTTCCCCCCCGTTTATTCGGCGGCGCATAGCTGCATCCTCGTCTGGCGTACACTTGTTTCACGCTCGAAATCCGACTACCCTGCAAAGCGCGCTCGCCCGTTCGATCGCATCTTGATTCGCTCTGGCGTGCGTTAAGTGCCAGCTCCCCGATTTCGCATATAAGGTGCACCAGCTCGCCTTCTTATATGCATATTATACGCGCATACATAAATGCATTGATGCACATCAGATACGTTACAAAAGAAAAGAGACACCCTTTTGTCTACATTCTAATCACATTTTTTGCACACTTTGCATTGTTTGTCAGTTTTATTTATTATTATCCTTTGTCACCATCGTTTTGTTTATTCGCGTTTTTTTTTCGTATCCTTTTCAACTCTTTTTAGTTGAAGAAAAAATTTTGTTCAACAAATCTTATCGTTTTGTTGAAAGTTATTATCAATATAATTTATAAAAAATAGTATATAGTTGGTAATTTCAGTGTTTGTTTACATTATTTGTGTACATTTGGTATGATATATATGTTGTTTATGTACTTTGTCTTATATATTCGATATCTTAATTTTTGTTTTCATTCTTTGTTTACAATAGTTAGTTTGGTAGTTGCAATATTATTTTTTATATATATGCAGCGTTTCCAGTGTTTATTTACATTTAGTATTTTCAGTATTCTTCTTCTGTTGTATTTTTCAGTGTTCATATTTGTTTATATTTTCTAAATATATTTAAAATATAAATGTTCATTTAATTGTTTGTTTACATTTTTGTTATACAATATGGAAATTTTCATCATTTTTGGTGTGCGCATATAATTTGATTCATCAATGTTTATTTAGATTGTTTGTTTACTTTTTTTATATTCAATGTTTACTTATTTTCCGTGCCATTTTGCAATATTGTTAACATTTTTTTATTAATTGTATTATTGTTTAATTTTTTCGTGTACGTCTAATGTAAATATATATTTCCAATTTTTATTTCATTTTTTTGTAAAAAAATCAATTTGTAGATAAATTCTTTCTAAATTACCATTTCCAATATTCTTGAAACACATTTTGTTTACAACTTGTGTTTGTTGTTTATTATTTGTATCAAAAAGGTTGAAATTTTTTTCTATTTCAACGAGAACATACGCAACATAATATGATAAGCCTAAAAACGATGGTTTTAAGATAAAAATGACGTTTAATCATCCATTTCATTTTTTTATAACCTGTAAACATTTTAAAAATAAAAGTATACATAATCATCTGTTTTTTACTTTCAACGAATCCTTCACCTAATTCACCTAAAAACAAAAAACTCACTAGTCCGAAAACTCACTATGTCGATTACAAATTTATTTCAAAAAGTCCCTAGATATGCAAATTACTATACCACTATAAGTCCCTAGATTGAGTGTTTGTAAAAACATTGATACGAAAAAAAAAAATATATATCCCTAGGCGTTTGAAATAAGACCGTCGAAAACTCCCTAGACGGTATTTTCGACTGTTTTAACGGCCGATCGGCATCGGAAACCGTCTTATTATTTCGAGTCCAACAATAATGAATCGTTTATGCACCCAGGACACGAATGATAATTCTCATTCGTCCCCCACCCCTCGGCTGAATGGAAAACGGGGCACAAAAATAGCGCATAGAAAACCGAGTAGACATTTTGGCAGCACAATAGCGCCGAGCCTAGGCTGCCAACACACCTACTTCCTTTCTGCAAACATGTGTTTTTCTCTTCCTTGCAGGGGTAGCATGCCGCCCTATCAGAATCCCCGCACCGCCTATGGATGGAGCTGCCTCGACGCTTAATCCCATCCAAATTCGCGCGAGCTATTCCGAGAATAAATCATTTCGCATTTTCCCTCCTTACTGTCATCCCCCTCCCCCTTTGTCCTTGGGGTTAAGTTACACTTTCTTTTTTTCGATGGGGTGGAAAAATTTATTCAACTTTTGTTCCGTTATAATTAATTAATTAAACCAATCCCACAAACTTTTGTAATATCAGCAAAACAAAAACTAATCAACATTTCACAAAGATCTAGTAATTTTTCTGACGATTGAAATTATTAAATGAAAATATCCCTAGCATTCTTTTTACATCTAGTGTTATTTTTCTATAATTTATATAAAAAATTACTAGATGTTTATCCAATTTAGTTTTATCAAATTTCATAAATTTTAAATAATTTATTTTTATTTTCCATTAAAATTTCCGACATTTTGGTAAGGATAATTTTTAGTAAAATTTCCCTAGAATTTTTCGACCGAAGTTTAGTTTAGATAATCTCTAGAATTTTTCAAAGGTAATTTTAATTATTCTGTACATTTTTTTATCTGATAAAAAAATTGGAAACAAAATTTGTCGTGGATGTTGAATTGAGTGAAAAAAAGAAAAGTTGGAAAAATATCGTGATAAATGATGAACAATCGAACAAAATTTGTTCGAGAATTTTCAGAAGCAGGGCCACCGAAAATGCGTCGGGCGTGGAAATTTGACAAGGTTGCGTACGGACTTATTGATTGTCGAGCCGTGAGCCGGGTTCTCCTACGCGTGGGCTCTTTGTGTCGGCGTTCTCTCCGTGTCACTTTTCTCCCGATTTCCCCGTCCCCCACTCCGCCCTCATTTCGCCACCCTCGAAACTGGCTCACTTTTCCCAACTTCGACCTTGGCCCTTGCTATTAGATTACGATTCTTACTACAACTCTAACTTTCGATTTTATTTCATGGTACAAAATTTTGTTCGAAAATTTCCAAAAATTTAACTATTTTTTCATTCCATTCAAAAAAATATGTTTCATTGTCTACTATTTTTATTTTTTATTTTTTATTTTTTATTTTTTATTTTTTGTTCCCTTTTTCTTCACGATTTTAAAATATTAATAGTTTTCTTTGTGTTTTATTGTCTATTTACATTTTTTGTTTGTTTCTTGTTTATTGATTCCTTTATTTGTTTTGTTTACTTTGATTATTACTTTTCTTTGATTTTCTAAACGTTTTCATATTTTATGTTTATGTTTTATTTATTTATTTTTTTATTCGTTTCTAATTTCTTTATTTACATTTTTGTTTATTTTGGTCTTTGAAAAATATTTCTAAATGTCAAATTAATTGAAAAAGTAACAAAAACTTGAATGATAAATAGTTGAGAATTGAATGAAATAAAAAAAAGTGAATGTAGGTGACGCTGGAAGGATAAAAGAAACCGATTCCGCGAAGCGCTTTTAACTGCCGCAGAGAATCCATCAAATCTGGTTCTTCATTGTCGAAAACGGTTTCAAAGCTATACTTTTCGTTCACCGTTCCCATTCGCCAGCTATTAATTTGTACTCTATAAATTAAAACTTGAATTCTCGTTGAACCGAACATTGGCCATTTCATCCTGACCACAATCAACCTGTTTCTGTTATAAAATTTCTCTAAACTCGGTTTACATCTCAAATTTATACTCAATTTTCAAGATTTACATTGAAATAATTATAAACAAATAACTACTGTGAACAAACGACATTAAAAAAATTGTTTACATTTTTTGTTTTCATTTCCTTGTATACAAACAGAATTCAACTTCAAACGTTTTGTTTACAAATGCAACATTTCTTTGTTTACGTTTTTTGTTTACAACGAAATTTCAGTTTTCTTGACACCTTTGTTTGTAAACAAACAATTATTTTTGAACGTGAACTTTGTTTTTAGTTATAAACATACAATGTTGAGTTTATAAGTTGTTTTTTGTTATTGTTTACTTTTCACCGATGCAAATTATCGTGGCCAATCGATCGAAGTGACCAATCAATTATCTCCCCGACGAAGCATAAAGCTAAGCGCAGTGCCTTACAGAAATCTTTTTGCCCGCGAAAATCGCGTCGCAGACGTTGCTTTTTCTACTCGAATAAAAATTGCACTTCGGGTGAACTTTCGTTGCTTTGAGCCCACGCTGCACGGAACCGTAAAAGCATCGCATCTTTTTCCCGATCACTTTTATGAAATAGTTATTTTCAGATTTTTTCATCAAATTTCATCCAAACTTTCAACTTATAATATTAATTAACTTTCCTATCAAATACTTTTATCATTTTTTCAAGACAGCCTTAACCATTTTGTTTATAAACAAAAGTGACCTTGGAGATGGGACATTTCGGTTCATAAAATATGACCTTTTTGACCTTTGAAGGTTTCTTTCATTAATTTCGGGGAAAATTCATCTAACAGTTGTTTTGAAGAATAGAAACTAAACCACCGGCTGGAACGGAAGCAAATGAGGCAGATGTATTGTTACTTCTGTTAATGTAAACAAAAGCTGACGGGACCTGAAAGAACGAAAAACTTGAATTGATTTGAAATTTAATTTGAAATTTCGAAATGTTGTTCGAATTTACCAGCAAAACTTGTTACATTTCTCAAAATCTTGTATAAATAAATAAATAAATATAAGTATTAATATATAATATGATATATATAATATAATTAATCAATATAATAACCAATATTATATATATATAATATAATAATAATATAAATAAATAAAGTTTGTTAAATATAAGTACTCTAATTTATATATACAACCATATCTTTTTGTATATTATATATGATTTAAAAAATATTTTTTATACTCAAAACAAAATTATTTGTTATTAAAAACAATGAGTAATGCGAAATTATTTCGTAAACATTGTGCTTTTGTGATTTCTTGTTAAATTTGCGAGTTTTCGCTTAATTAGTCTTTGTAATGATGATTATTTATTATTCAGTACAAAGCTTAAAACCATATTGAAAACCTGTAGAGCACGCTGAATAGGCGAACTCAAGATTTAGGGTCTGTACCTACGATCTATGACTCTCAATACTTCAAACCGGTAATTCGAGCTTACTTGTCTAACGTATCTTTCGAGACTTCTAAAACCTACGATGGGAAGATTTTTTAAAGACGAGTTTCCATCCTTCAAGAACCTTTCATATCCTGACATTTTTTCAACAAAACGTTTGAAACCCAAATTGTTTTTACCTCATAAGGATTGTACGCAACTTTAGCCCTTATGATGAATTGCAATCGATTTCAATAAAAAAAAGGTTTCTTTGTTTACCAATGGTGAAACGAAACACACTTTATTTTGTTTAACATGTTTTTTTGTTTACATGCAATAATTGTAATTAATATTTCTGTTTTTCTTGTCCTCAAAAGTCACGAACGGATTTATTTTATAATTTGATATCAAAATTACTTTGTTTTGTTTATATCTTAGAGGTCTTTTGTTTGTTTGATTATATTTTGTTCAGAAAAAAAATTGTTTAAATTTTTTTAAGGTGGAATTTAGTTAAGAAACAATTTTTTTTCAAGTTTGATCCAAGAAAGTTTGTGTTGTTTACTTCCGTTGTATTTATGTTTTTGAAGGTCATTTATGCTTTTTTGTCAATAAATTTTCATTCATAAAAATGTTTGTTTACATCCTTTGAAGGTCACCTTTGTTTATAAATAGCTTATTTGAGAAATTTGATCTCAAATAGTATTTTTGTTTTTTTTTGTTGCGTTTATGTTTTTTGAGGTCATCTATGTTTGTTTTTTATAGACTTTTTTCAATTCGCAAACAATACGTTTACGTCCTTTGAAGGTCACCTTAGTTTATAAACTACTTCCTTTAAAAATTTGATTACAAAGACGTTGTTTCCTTAACATCCGCAGTGATTACATTTTTAGAGGTCATTCATGTTTGTTTATAAATTTCATTCCAAAACAAATTGTTCACATCCTTTGAAGGCGAACCAAATTTATTCCAAAGGTCAAATCAGAGGTCAACCAATGACATTGTATTAATTTTCTCTCCCAACTTTTGTTTGCATACAAATTCTTTTGCACATCAATGTCAAACAAACGTTTCACATAATTATCAGAGGTCAGTGATGTTTATAAACATCTTTCCCCCTCAGACTCTCTTCTTCATGTTCATTTCCGTATCTCAAACCCAACATTGTTTACATTCTCACAAAATGTCAACCAACCGTTCGTTTCTTTCTCAAAGGTCGTTAATGTTTATAAACATCCTTCCGCTCACTTCTCATCCAATTACAAAACAAAAAGAGGGGTGGGGTGGGAGTGGGGGGCGAAAACCATCATTCCTACGCATTTCCTAGTTCTCTCAATTCAAAAAACCCGACTTTGTTTACATCCTCCGATAAGGTCATTCGAGCATTGTATCTAATTTGTCAGAGGTCAGATACGCTTGTAAACAATTGTTTAACAGGCGAACGAAAATTTGGTGTAACCTGTAACCCCCGGCGCTTCACCCGCACCCGCTCTTCCGTGTTGCGTATTGTCGGGCGCGTACTTTTGGCGGCAATTATAGCGGGGCGTTTGTTCGATCGGTCGCCAGATGTCTCTGGTGTTTGCGCGCGCCTCCCCGGCGTACGGAGGAGGGAGGGTGGGGGAGGGGGGTGAACTGGGCGCGGTCATGAGTTGGGTCGCGGTGGTAGAGGCCGGCCGGGAGGGGGCCCGGCGGTGTGCACGTGCAGCCCCCACCCCTGCGGCCCCAAGGTCAAAGCATTGACCGTGAAGAGCGGGAGAGGGCGCCAGCGTCGCGGCAAACTTGTTTTTCTGGCCGAATCCCTCTTCCTTGTGCGTGACACTTCCGGTTCGCGGGCCCACGTGGTGAGTGCGAGCGAGAGGCCGGCGGGCGCGAGAGAGAGAGAGCGAGATAGTAGGAAGAGGACGCCATGATCGGTGACTGAGAGGGTGCACCAACGCGCGCGCCAAGTAGTGCGGATAGGCGCACGGCCGGCACAACCGTAGAGCCCGTCTGAGCGTACGAAAGCGAACCCCCCCGGTTTCACGTCGTTTCGTTGTTTTTTATAAGTCGTTAACAGTCGATCCCGAAGCCGCGAGCCGTTCGCAACCACACTACCTCAGTTCAGTTGTTTGTTATTGGAAGCTGTGAATTACAAAGCGCGGAGTGGACCCCGCGAAAACAGATTTTTATATTAGAGATTTTTTTGTATATATGACAGATTATATATAGCGCAGAGAATTTTATTATAGTTATTATATTTAATAGTTTCTATTTGAAGTGACAGTGCGCGGGGGCATTAAGGCCCGACTTTTTTCTCCTCCCCCCCCCCTCTCCCCCCGCCAGAATCGTTTTTCAACGCGCATTCCGTCTTCCTGTAAATACACGTGCTCAGTTGTGAACATTTTTTTTTACTGTTCTGTTGGTTGATTTTTCGTCGAAAACGCGTCAGTTATGTCTGTGGATAAGTTTCCTGACAGCGCGGTGCTTCACAAGGAGCTCGAAAAAATGGATATAGACGACAAAATTGGAGAGGGACCAAGGTAAACCATCCGGAATCATTTTTTTTTTTTCACCAATTTTTCAATACATACTTCGATTATATTTTTTCATCCATATTTTGTATTAATTTTTTTATATACGTTTAACATATATTTTTATCTATTTTTATATATATTTTATGTACATATTTGAATAAATTTTATCTCGGGAAAGAATACCGATTTTTAGCCGGTTCGACTTCGAATTTGACCTATTTTCGGCCGGCCGATGAGTCATAACTTTGAACCGCGTGAAAAGTACCCCCTTTTGAAGTAAAAAAAAGAGTTACCAAATTGAAAAAATGAAAATATAATTGAAATAAATTTTTCGAGTTGAATTTCTCCCTCGTTATTCAATTTATGTAATTGTTCATTAATTAGATGGAAATGAATGATTGTTTTTGAATTTTTCGGTACCTTTTTTAAGTCCGGAACAATTTTTCGGATTGAATTCTACGTAACAAAGGGACCAGGAAGGGGAAAAACTTTGATCTAGTCCGAAAAATGGGGACCTATGAAAGTCGAATTCCGGGACACGTGTGGCATGTAAGGGAATAAAAGAAGAATGGAGTTGGATATGTTAGGATGAAAGAAACGAGATGAAAAAAAAAGAAAGAAGGAAAGAAAGACGCGACGAGGGAGCGCGCGATGGAAAAAAACGTGGCCCTTGGGCGTGGGCACTTATGTTTTCAGAAAAGTGCGTAGATCCGGAAAACGAGCGCGTGGCAATATGCGTAGAACGTTCTAGGAGACGCGTGACGAGATACGCACAGATTTCGGCGCCGAGGCAATAGGAAAAGGCGCGCTCTCGCCGGGCTTCTTAACGTTATGTAACCGCCCGGGTCTCTGTGAAAAATGCGTCGCCCGATCGACCAATTCGCTTGATAAGATTAGATTATTCGCCAATAGAGAATAGTTTCTTCAACTAAACAAAAAATAATTTTTATTCCATGAGAAAAAAAAAAAAAAAAAAAAATCCACCAGTCGAAAAAAAAAACTACAAACTTTCCAACAACAAACAATGCTGACCTTCGAAAGAAAGTTGTAAACAAAATTTGACCTCTAAATGGTAAACAAAAAGTTTAACGACCTCCGGTGAAACAAAAGATGTCAACACGTTCGACCGTTTGATAAACAAATTTGACATTCAAACGTGAAATAAACAAGATTTAAAAAAAAAACGTAAACAAACGTTGACCAGTTTTGTTTACCAACAAACATTGGTTTCAAATTTATTGACAAAATTCAATACTTCATTGTTAACGGTTGAACGAAAATTTTAACAGTGGCTCTATCTTCCGTCGGTCGTACGAATTTCGTCGTTAAAGCAGGAACCTTTAATAGACTAAACTTTTCTATTGTATTTTTCACCCTCCATTTTCAATTCGAATTTTCTCCTTTTGAAAACTCATCTAAACAATTTCCTACTCGTTTTTCAAGTCTAAGAAAAGCCACAAAGGTGGAAAATTTCATCGAAATGATATGTTGAAATAAAAAAAAAATCATGGCCCAGGTAGACGCGAGTTCGGTCAAAGGAATAGAGAAAAAGTGAGAGGTCCAAGGGCGGGAGGGAGATGGGATAAAAAAGATCTACAGCTGTCGGAGATTCGACATTCGACGATTTCTAAGAAGACCGCATAGCGAGTCTTCTCGCATACCTAAGACCACTATTGTGATTATTTAAGCGTACCTGCCTATAAAAGTTTTCATTGTAAAACGTTCCCGAAACTTCTTAGTCCCGCTTTTATCTACGAAATTTGGTCAGCCATAAAAGATACCGAGAGAAAGTTTGCCAGGAAAATTTCAACAGTTGTAAATAAACTCGACCTTGAAAAAGGACAAAAGAAATGTAATAAACTAAATTAAAAATATTAACTTAATATAAAATAATTAACTCAAACATATTGAATTTATATTTTATGTTATATTTTTCATTGTATTTATATTTTATACTTCATTGTTTATTGTAATCAATAATTATGACCTTTGATGACCATAACAAAAGAGGGGTCACAGGGGTGAGATGTGTTTTCCAATTTGGAATTCGGGAAACAAAGAGAAAGTGAGGTTAGGAGAGTTAATACGTGACATTATCGATCGCCGGCGTTACCTAAAAGAATTTTGACCGCGGCGGTGAGGTTCTTTTTTTTTCGTCGCAGTGGCTTCCCTCGTTCTTCATTCAGCCTTCCTACTTCCGCCTCCATTCCGCCCTTACGCCCTGACTTTCTCCCTCGGACGTTCTAGCCGCTTTGTTTATCTCACTTCGTCCCCTCCCCGACCTTGTCTTGTTCCCTTCTCGTTCCTTCCACCAGCGTGAAGTAATCAATATTTCTAAAAGGTGCGTAGGCGATGCGCCCAAACTTCACCGAAAAAATAATTTTTTTTTTTTGTTTTTGGAACAATGTCCGTTTTGTAACTTTTCCCACCGTTCCCGCCATTTTTACGCGCTTGCGCCGATTCTTGTTCTAAATAATGCAAAATAAACTTTACCACTTCTCGTTTGTGTATCGCTTTTTTAATTTAAATTTAGCTTCAATTTAATTAATTCATTTTTTGAATTTCCCGCGGATCTATTGGGCAGGCACAGAGTTGTTTTACTCGAGTTTTTTTTTTTTAATTTTTAAAATTAGTTTTTCATATTTTTATATATTCTTCTTCCAAAATTTGAATATCACAATTTTTTGAACAGTCTGAAAATTTTATTTGAATAATTTCAAATTTCCCGCCTATCTATTGCGCTAACGCAGTGATTTTTACATAATTCATGATTTCAATTTTTTGCTAACTATTTTGTCGAATTTTTAATATTTCCCCGTTGAAACATTGAAAACAATTGTGGTAAATAAAATAAATTTAAATTCTTTTCACCTTCCCGCGGATTTATAACGCATGCGCAGTTGTGATTTCGCATAAATTCGATATGTAAAACGATTTTTTGCCTGAAAATCTTATTGTCTGGTATAGTGAATGAAAAATCGTCCATAAAATTCTCCGCACGGTTGAAGTCGTTCGATTTATACGGTCCGTGAAAGAAAAAAAACGTGACCCTGCCTCTGTTTTTCCAACCGTTCACAATGAGCCGAAACTTAGATGGGCATAACATCCGGAACATTAAATGTTATTTCTATATATGCTTTTCAAATGAAAAACTGGCCGGCACCTTCGGAATAAAGAAACTGTGAGAAACGCGGCAGCTCCGGCGGCGAATTGATGTCGTTAGCCGGTGTTTCTCCAGAACGAGGCTCTTAATTTCGCATCGCCATAAATAATTTAAGCGCAGACCAATGAGTTTCGAGGAACTGGTCCTTGTCTTTGGCGTCCCTCGGACCGTGCGGCTCTTTCATCCGTTACCAATAAAATAAACCCAACAAAAATGTAAAAATATAAAAATTGGGAAAAACTTACAA